>SDVV010023984.1:0-12661 GCA_016164225.1 Gammarus roeselii
GTAGTTGAGTGACCATACTACGTAGTTGAGTGACCATACTACGTAGTTGAGTGACCATACTACGTAGTTGAGTGACCATACTACGTAGTTGAGTGACCATACTACGTAGTTGAGTGACCATACTACGTAGTTGAGTGACCATACTATGTAGTTGAGTGACCATACTACGTAGTTGAGTGACCATACGTAGTTGTTGGAACAAATTCCGGCACTGCATCTCTCAAAGGCAAGCTGTGGAAATTCGGTGTCCTATCATTTACATTTTCTTTCAGTGGTTTGCTTTAACAAGTAATTGTTGTCGAATTCCACTCCTCCCCTACCCCCCTCTCCTCTACTGTGTTGGCTGTCGTCGGCCATCGACTGCCACTCCTCTCTCCTCCTACGGTGTTGGCTGTCGTCGATCATCGACTGCCACCCCTTTCCCCTCCTACGGTGTTAGCTGTCGTCGATCATAGACTGCCACTCTTCTCCCCCCTACGGTGTTGGCTGTCGTCGATCATCGACTGCCACTCCCCCCCTCCTACGGTGTTAGCTGTCGTCGATCATCGACTGCCACTCCTCTCCCCCCTTCACTCCCCGAGTGGTGTGTGGCAACTCGCCATCGAACACCGACCAACACACGCTCATACACGTGCTGCAACACCTGCGAGCCACTGTTGTTCTCTTCATACCTGCCCTAAAACGTAGAAGCTTCCTGGCTCTGCCACCATGTTAACCGCGTATACGTTGGTTTCAGGCTGTCAAGCCTCGGGCGACGGGCGGCCGACGATATTCCACTCTGAGCGTTTATCCTTGCACATCACCGCTGCTGCATTTCTGGGATGTCTCTTGCACCGGCCGATCTTTTGGTGTGGATTATTTTTTCCTGGTGTCTGTGTTACATGTTTGTTGTTGGCTACGAGCTGTTCCTATCTGCTTGAACTTTTTCTATTAAAAGACTCGCTCTATTGCGTATAAGAATCGCCTACAAATCTGAGCTCTATTCTTAGCTCTTCCCCGCACCCCCTCTCTTCCCAAGGAAGAGCATTCTACTGTTGAAGGTGAACAGCAGCAAATAAAATCCGTTCACGAGTCGGGATTGAGGATTATCTTGAATGATGAATTTTCATTTTATATTCTATCTCCTTGGAACTAGAACGGATGAAGTTGTTAGAATAAATAAAATCCATAATATATTCAAACTCTGTGGAGCTAGAATAGATAAAGTTGGTAGAATAAATAGAAATTATAATATATTCAAACTCTGTGGAACTAGAATAGATAAAGTTGATAAAATATGTAAATAGTTATAATCTATTCAAACTCTGTGGAACTAGAACAGATAAAGTTGATAAAATAGATAGAATTTATAATATATTCCAATTCTGTGCACCTAGAATAGATAAAGTTGATAGAATAGATAGAATTTATAATATATTCAAACTCTGTGGAACTAGAATAGATTAAGTTGTTAGAATAGATATAATTTATAATATATTCAAACTCTGTGGAACTAGAATAGATAAAGTTGTTAGAATAGATGGAATTTATAATATATTCAAACTCTCTGGAACTAGAATCGATAATGAAGTTGTTAGAATAGATAGAATTCATAATATATTCAAACTCTGTGGAACTAGACTAGATAAAGTTGTTAGGTGGCAGCGTGGCTGCCACCTAACCCACATCCGTGGGGCACTCTCCACTTGTGCTGCGGCACCAGCATTTGCATGTTGTAGCCACATTCGCCAGTCGGATCCCGGCTTGGCGTCGCGGATAAGCAGGGAGTTTTCCCCACAGTGAGGGTATCTATTAATTTGGGGTTGAGCTGGAACACAGCTGAGGTATTTGTCCAGTCGGCTCTTGAACCTCAAAATGTTTGCTGTAGCTGACAGTTGTGGCACCCGTTTGATCTCACGTATTTCCAATGGCATCCCAATGACATTCGGTTCAGTCTGTTTTCCTTTGTAGAGTAACCCTAAACGAGCTTTATTTCATTGGTGTTCGCTTGCGCTCCTTAACACGGTAGGTAATCGGAGCACGATGTGTACCCAAAAACAGGCACGGCGTGGGCCCAAAGAAAGGCACGACGTGTGCTTAAAGACAGACACGGCGTGTGCCCCAAGACAGGCACGACGTGTGTCCCAAGACAGGCACGACGTGTGCACCAAGACAGGTACGACGTGTGCCCTAAGACAAGCACGACGTGTGCCCCAAGACAGGCACGACGTGGTCCCAAAGACAGGCACGACGTGGTCCCACAGACAGGCACGACGTTTGCCCAAATCCAGGCACGACGTTTGCCCAAATCCAGGCACGACGTGTGTCTGAAGACAGGCACGACTTGTACCCCAAGACAGGCACGACTTGTACCCCAAGACAGGCACGACGTGTACCCAAAGACAGGCACGACGTGTGCCCAAAGACAGGCACGACGTGTACCCAAAGACAGGCACGACGTGTACCCAAAGACAGGCACGACGTGTGTCTAAAGACAGGCACGACGTGTGCCCAAAGACAGGCACGACGTTTGCCCCAAGACAGGCACGACGTTTGCCCCAAGACAGGCACGACGTTTGCCCCAAGACAGGCACGATGTTTGCCCCAAGACAGGCACGACGTGTGCCCTTAGACAGGCACGACGTGTGCCCAAAGACAGGCACGACGTGTGCCCAAAGACAGGCACGACGTGTGCCCAAAGACAGGCACGACGTGTGCCCAATGGCAGGCACGACGTGTGCCCCAAGACAGGCACGACGTTTGCCCCAAGACGAGCACGACGTTTGCCCCAAGACGAACACGAGGTGTGCCCCAAGACGAGCACGACGTGTGCCCCAAGACAGGCGCGACGTGTACCCAAAGACGTACGACGTGTGCATCGAAGAGGCACGCCGTGTGCCCCAAAACAGGCACGACGTGTGCCCAAAGACAGGCACGACGTGTGCCCAATGACAGGCATTGTACCAAGTCTTAACTGCGGCGAGATACGCTGTAGAAAATCTTTGTGAATTTAATTTATTTTGTATCCCTAGACGCTCTTCGTTTGGAAGTCCTGAAGAGCAGTTGAGCATGCCTCGCACAGCACGAAGACATCGTGCATACGAGAAGGGCATCAACAAATGATTCTGAAGAAAGCTGATGTTCTAGTATGTGTTTGTATTTATGCATACATTCAGGTGGCAATCGCATCTGGGTTGAGGGGAATGGCAGTTCTGTCATTGTAGAATGCTGGAAACATGTCAGTCTTTAGGGGAATGAATGTTTTCGTGGAGACCGGGGGCCAACCCTTCCTAATGGACGTGAGGAAGATCATTCCTATACACGTTTATTTACTAAGCGATCCTGTCCCTGTAATTGAGGGTGCAGGTTCGCCCTCGTGTTGTATATTCAGTTGTTGTTAGGAGGTGTAGATTAACATGCTCTAAAACTCGAAGTGACCTAAGCGGTGAAGTGTAAAAATTAGAAATTCCGTTGCTTAAGGTTAGCAGTCAACAAGCTTTATAGTTTGAAAATTTCTTTAGCGAAAAATATGCTTTATATTTCAAGACAGCTTTGCCATGGAGCTACAAGTCATGTTAGAGGTCTCTCAATTGTTTCGCTCAGCTCACTATCGACTGTAAAGATGAACTGTGCTCCTCTCTGAACACTACGTAGACCTTTTGTGTTCTCTAACGCCATCCATGCCTTCGACTCATTACCATGAAGACGTCGTTGATCTTTCAACGTTAACATTTTGCTTTAGCGTATTTGCTCCCAGGGCGACATCGTGAGACTAATGTGTGTCATGTCCCGTCCTAACGCGGTGCCCGTCGAGAAATTGCTCCAAATACTCTTCACTTGTAACGGAGGCAAACAGTTTACGGCGAACAGCGTCTGTGATCGGCAAATGACGGCTCCCTAAATGAGCGCCTCCTAAACCAGGACAAGCCAGTCTTGATATCATGCCACAGGTGCCTTCAGGTTGACGTCTAAAGACTCTGGACAATCTACTGCTGGGAGTGTAGACATGCTTCGTAGTCTAGATACAGTGAAAAGCAGCATGGAACAGAACGTGTATCAGCTGCTGCTCTTATGAGTGTGGAAGCCTTAGCTATTTGGAAACAAATAGTGCAGTTGGAGCGCACCTAACGCATCTGTTAGTGTATTAACAATGTCACTCAGCGTGCACTAGCTGCTCGCGAGAATAGGATAGGCGCTAGAGTCCATAGTAGAACCATTTATAATGATGGGTAGAGCGTGCCCCTTCTGTACGTGGGGCTGAATGAGCTCTCGCTATTAGAAACAACAGCTTTTCAAGTATGCTTAAAGACTTGAAATATGATAGCTATCTTTGATTTGTACAAACCCTTTCCAATCGATTGCTACGCCACTTCTTCATTTAATTAATATTCATCTGGAAGCCCACGAATCTCTCGTCTTGATAACTTCCGGTAGTGCGTCGTGGGTAAACTGAGATTATTGAAAAGGTACAGTTCTTATTTAGAGAGGTCTATGCGTCTGTTTAATTCCTAGAGATCTCTTTGGGACCTTTCACCGAGAAAAAAGATCTCAATTATGTTTGAAAACTGGGAATTAAGCTGTTCTCAGTATTGGAGGGGTGAGGGTAAATTCACTGGCATATCAGATATCCCCTGGTAATAAAACTATCATGACAGCGAAATAAATTATCAATAACTCGTAAGCGTCACCTTGGCGAAGTTACAGTGCCGTTTCAAGGTGAGGATTTGATCTGGTGTGCATTTTTTTTTTGAGATTTTCCTCATCTCTATCGGCGTATATAGGCGTTAAATGTATTTTTCTCCAGCTCCAACGGTTTATAGTAAGCGTTACATGGATGTTTCCCCCATGTGCAATGGTTAATAGCAGGCATCTCTTATGGCTTGTATTAGGCGTTACATGGATGTTTCCCCCAATCTGCAATGACTCAAAGTAATTGTTACTTGGATTTTCCCCCCATTTGCAATGACTCAAAGTAGGTGTTAAATGGAACTTCCGCCTTATGAAACAGCTTTAAAGGCGTTGAAAGCAATGAGAAGGGAATTTGAAAAACTCCCTTTTTCATAATGACAATCTGTTTCACCCTCTGCAATGAACCGCACATCAAAGGCCTTCACATTCCCGGGATATGCTCGTCCAAAAAGGAAGCCTAATGAACCACGTGATCCCGACCCAGTTTCTTGTATCCTTTTGTTCACCATTGAATTAGAAGCCATCTTTGCCAGTAGTCCTGTAACCGTGGCCCCGAGTATTACCTGCTTTTTATTCAGGAAACTCGAGCTCCACGTTGCGGGAAGCATTAGAGTCTCAGATTTGAGTCTAGTTTTGTCTTCTTTCGTAGAAATGTTCAAGCATTTTTTGATGGATCCTAAGCTGAAAAAATAGTTGTATAAGAAAACAAATCGATTTGACCTTTTGTTGTCGAGAAAATCATGGAAGCGCCTGTCAGGCAATGAGAAGCCTGGTCATCTTCCCTCCCTGTGGGGGGAAAATGAGGTGATCTGACATATCTTTTGTGTGTTCCTCCTATTGAATTTGCCATTATTGTATGAAACTCCTGTTTCTAAACCCTCCTGCAGAGTCTTCATTATACTCATGAGTGTGATTGTGCTGTGTGAAAAGAGGAGTAACCTCTGATCGAACAGGAGTTGATCAATTCATCCAGGCTAAAGTTGACTTTTCTAGCTTACACCTGTAATGTATCACTTCTACGCTTTCTATATATTACAAGGAACACATTATTAATTTTACGATTTCATCAATGTTACAATAAATTCAATCGCCCTTTTACAGGAATTGTCTTGAGAAGTATTGTTTTCCTGTTGTATTTTTTCACATTTTTGGAAAGGATTCTACAATAGCACATGGTATGGTTTTCATCAATCTGCTTGTAGTTGTCTGAATTTGTTCTCCAACAATCAGAAAAATAGGAATTCCACAAAAGAACTTTGATTTTTGTTGTTTATTAACTTGAATGATGTGATGTGACGGTGAACCTACAACACGTTACGTTGCAAAGTTATACACACCATCAGCCCTTACAACAAGCGTGACAACATCAGTGCCATTGTTGGTGTGTGAGCAAGCAATGTTGACGCTCACAGGGGTCCCAGCAACTCTTCGTCGTTGGCACGCTACTAGCTAAATATAAATGGTTTGTGCGTTCCTTACATGAGAAGCCCCTGTGCCTTGGCCAACTGGTCGTCCTGATGGCGTGCGTACTTGCACCACACGACAACGATGGGCAGCGTTGCTGCTGCTCCAAACATCGCCTGCAATTTGAACTGCTGCTTCGCACACCGACTGCTGTACTAACTCCCCTGCTTCGTCGTGAACAACAATCCGTGCTTGTGCGTGGTGACGGTCGAGATGCCTCGTTCTTCTCTGTTCTTCACTCTTAACTGGCCAAAGGAAGCGGGGGAGAGCGGAAGAGAAGAGGGAAAGGAAGTACAGCCAATAGAGAGGAGCTTGTCTTCTGGCGCTTCCGCGACGAGGAAGGTTGGTGGTCCCGAGCAGAGTGCCGTGAAGAAGAATGCCAGTTCACCCGATGTGTCGTTACGCAAATTTCGGGATGACCAGACAAATGTTCCTTCCTCGTCTAAACACGTACGTCCTATCGATGTCTCCAAAAGTAATTGGAAGGGAAACAAAGGTGAGGATATAAATGAATCTGCGGGCCGTTTATTTTTTGTTGACGGAATGTCTGCTACAAATAAAGTCCAAGGCAGAACTGGTGCTGAAAAACAGGCGAAAGGAGCTGGTGCCGCTAAAACTAATAAAATTGCTTCTGAACTCGAAGGAGAACTAGGAATGTTCTCTCGGTTCATCGATAGCAGATCAAACCGAAACAGCATCAGTCGAGGAAAACCCCGGTCTAGCAGTGGTAAAGGAGGTGGCAAACCTATGCCGAAGACACCCGAGGAGACTCCCAAAAGTGCTAAGAAAAGAATTCTGACCAAATCGACATCAGTGCCTTCGGCCAAGAGCTGCAGTCGTCCAGCTACTCCTAAGCTCAAATCTCGCCCTCTCAGTAAAAGCTTTTCAGCCTCATCACCTCCAGCTAAAACCACAACGAATGCTGCAACTTCTGATGCCTCGAAATTTCCTGGTAGAATTCTCCAAAGCACAAGTAGTGTTCCTAGTGTGGTCGCCGCTGTCACTTCGACGAAGACAAACAAAGGCAGCGCCGCTATTGCGGACGACAATCAGCCTTCGCCAGGCGAGGTTGGCCAAGGAACCATCAGAAACTCGAGTGACATCCCCGCATCCGTTGTTCGGAGCCCGTCACGTTTGAGCTGTCAAAGCGGCGTCTCGGGTCACCATCGCAAATTGGCTCGCAGTCTCAGCTCGGCATCTGTCAGCGTCAGCACAAACACTGAAGCTGCTCTATTGACTTCACCACCACCACCACCGCCGCCGCCTCCTCCTCCTCCGCCACATGGGCGCGCCTTTACTTCCGGCGTTGTTGTTGGTTTGACGCCAGCGGCTTTTAAAGGTGTTACTGGCGATGTTCGAGGTACTATGGAATCAACACAGCTGCCTGCAACTTTACCCAGAGTGATAAGTCCAAAAGGGAAACTCAAACGCAAAGCTTCTTTTCCAAATGTCGTAGAAGAGCAAAGTGTTGAAGAAATCATTCCGGCAGCAAAGGGCTCTGTTGTCGCCGCAACCTCCTCAAGTTTGGACGCTTGTCGTACAAAAGCCCCAGCATCGAGTAAAAGGATAGAGGAAAAGCCTGACCACACTAGGGTTGAATCTTGTAATATTAAGAAACCTGACAAGGTTATACCTCCGAAGAACGATGGGATATCGACATCTTGCAATGAAACTTTGAATCAGAAGAAAGTGCTAGAAAAGAGAGGTACAATTCCTTCGCAAGTTAATGTTGCGAAGTCTAGTGCAGCTTCTCAGAATGTGTCCAGTGGGGGTGAAATTACTCCTTATATTGCTTCTTCCGAGCGTAATCTTCAGTTCACTGACATTCTCTGTACCAAGGGAAATTCTGGTGAAACTACTGTTTCTGACAGTTTCCATAAACCGGCCTCGAAACCAGTTATTTGCGGTACATCTGATGAATTTGCATCGGATGCGACTACAGTTCCGACCAACACATCTGATTCGCTGCCTGTTCAGCCAGAACCGGCACCGAATCATCGTTCAGTACCTGAAAGTTCCCTACCATTCCAAACAATGACCGATTCTCAGTCTCCGTCAACTGCATCGGCAAATCTGTCACCGTCCCTAACTAGATCTGTTGAGCAGAGTCACTCTCCCATCAGTGACGCTCGCCTTGTTCATCAGATCATTATCGAGAACAGAGATCAACTTACGTGTCTGCCTCATCCTCACAAGCTCAAACGGTCTTTGTCAGACGGTTCCATAGCAAAGGCAGAACAACCCAAGCCTCTTTTCGAGAGCCATAACACAACTTTACCCAGCATCACTCAGACCAAGCCTGTCGGTGCAATTATGGATAGTATTTCTGGCGCTCCAGGGTCAGCGTGTTGTAACCTACCAGCAATTGGAGCGCGTCTGGCAGGTTGTTCGGACCGCAACTGCTCCATTGCTTTTTGTGGAAGTTACAACCAACAACAAGGTCCCATCCCTCCTTACAATATCTACTCGAGACACCCTGGAGACAATGGATACAATACCATTGGAGGAAGGTTGTGTTCGGAGAGCCCCTCCCCACACTCTTGCTCCTGCTTCCATAAACCGTGTCCTCCTAACTCCTACGTGTCATGTCAAGAACAACTCAGCCCGTACGAGTATCAACAGTACGAAGAGCAAAACCGCGAAAAAGAGCAATGGCTTTACCAGCATCATATGCAGTTTCAACCGTCGACACCAACAGCGCAGCACTTGCCGCAATCTCTGTATTCTCGACCTCCTACAAGTCTTGGTTACAGCTCAATGCAACCAGAACTAGGGGAAACATACGGGAGTTTTCATCAACCGCAGCAGTGGCCCTACGTAGGTCCATCTCTTCCCCTTCAGCAACAGGAACGTTTACTGCAGTTTCCTGAGTGCTATGAACAACGTGAAGTAGTTGTCAACTCCCCGGTATCGATCGATGATCAACCTTTACCACCAACTCCTCCTCCACCTCGATTGGCATCAAATTCTGTTCTGGGAGGCCCGGAAGACTTTTTGTCATCGCCGAAACCTACAAGACATCGGGGACTGTGGACAGGTTGTTGCCAGTATCCTGGGCGGTTTGCTCACTTCACCAAACACGACGTCTACGGAGCCGAACCTAAGACTAAAGTTCTTATGCAACGGCAAGAAGAGCAG
Source organism: Gammarus roeselii (assembly GCA_016164225.1). NCBI lineage: Eukaryota > Metazoa > Arthropoda > Malacostraca > Amphipoda > Gammaridae > Gammarus > Gammarus roeselii. Next base: position 9,271 of record SDVV010023984.1, read on the forward strand.
GCATTCTCTGCACAGCGGCGGAGGCCCTCATCAATGGAGTCATCGGTCCATCTTCATCAAGAGGATCGCATACCACCTGTTCGGACTGGCGTGGTTCAGGAAGTTCGTCCTTCAGCGACCATGCATCATTCGCTTCATTGCAATAAACCCGATTTGCTAAACATGGAGAGTTGTAATCCAAGAAGCGTTCAACACTGTAGTGCCCCACAAATGGTCTCGCCCAGCTGTTTGATGATCCCTTGCACTGAGCCCGGCATGGATATAAGGTACTTGGGCACAATTCCTTCACTCGGCCCCAATCCGGTCATGAGAAGCAAGAGTTATGATTCAGCTCTGAACCCATACCTACAACAACAGCGTTACAATCCACAACCACAACAACTTTTCTCTTACCCGACTAACTGGGGGTTTACTCCAGGAGGACACGTTTATGCAGACCAATCTTGTGTTTATCCCGATGGTGGTGTGAGTTTTTCGTCTTCGAGATCCCTCGATCTCAGCCACTTTTCCGTTCGAGCTCCATCTTGTCCCTCAACTGCAAGCTACGACTCTCACGAGTCCGAACACACAGGCAGCCGCTCTGGAGGCACTGCTTACGACTCCGTGAACGTCTCGTCGACAAATGCCTCGAGCGTCAACGAAGAGGACTCACGAGATCTAGCGGACTCCGATGTGGAGGCGGAGAGCGTGACTCACTTCGATGATAGTTACTGTGAAGAGGGAGATGATGATGACAGTATAGACCCTTATGGAAGAAAGAAGAAGGTGACCTTCCAGTTGCCACCAGGGAGGTGGGACTCATCAGTTTCCGTACAAGGAGTTGCCGGAGTAGTTGAGTTGGCATCCGCGTCCTCGTATCCTACTGGCTGTGAGTGACAACATGTGTGGAGTGCTGTTAACAGGTTGCTTTGTAATAACAGCCATGTAGCGACCGGTGTGAGCCCCTAACAGTTCTCAACTGATCTCGATGAGTGTGTTGTAGTTATGTTCCAAGGGCACGCTAGAGAACTGGGACTCGCGTGATGCAATGCTTGTGGTGGCCCCATTTTGTGTGTGTTAACATAGCTTACATTATTTATTGCCTGTAAATTCGATAGCTGGGAAGCCAGTGTCTCCTTTCAGATGGGTTTTATTGCTGGTGCACCTGTTATTTCTCGTTAAAATATTACAAAACGTTTCTCTATTAATTGGTTTGCATCATCTCTTCTTTATCCATTACGTGAGTAGAGGTTATCACGCCACCGTGCATGTATATCAATACCACGCTGTTGTTGTTGTCACCAACATCGACGGCGTTAATTATTGATCCACAAGTGAGCAGTGGCCATTTTCCACGTTGTCTCTAATTTCATTCAACATCGTAATGTGAAAGGGAGTTTAATCTGACAATTTATTCATAATTGAACGTTATTTGGAGTTGAACTAGACTGGTCGAAGGAGTTCACGTGCGAGAACAGATTGCCATGGTATTACGCTCCCCGTCCCTGTAGGTGCCCAGGCACAAATAATGGCAGGCTCATCATTGGACGGGTGCATGGTTAGCTGGCGATAAGTCGCCCTAATTTTTTACTAGGTAGACTGATGTTCAGATTGTCCAAAAAATACGATTTTCTGACATTTTGATCCTCAACCGCCGACTGGCTACACGTTTGCTGTGTCCGAGTGGATGATACTGGTTTGGTCATGTTGTTGACTGAGATAGCTAACTGCACGACTGCCGGAATATTTGTTGGGAGTTATCCGTTGAGTAATCGATCGTCATGTCACCTGCGTGACCACATGACATCTGCGTGACCACATGATACCTGCGTTACCACATGTCATCTTCGTGACACCATGTCATCTTTGTGACCATATGTTATATTCGTGACCACACAGCATCTTCGTTGCCACATGTCATCTGCGTGACCACATGTCATCTGCGTGACCACATGTCATTTGCGTGACCATATGTCATTTGCGTGACCACATGTCATTTGCATGCCCACTCGTTATCTGCGTGACCACACATCATCTGCGTGACCACACGTCATCTGCGTGACCACATGTCATTTGCGTGACCGCATGTCATCTGCATGACAACAGATGACGCATGCGATTCTCGCTTCCCGCCTCCACTTCGTTGTCTTGGTCTGCCTGTTAGCCCTCACTACATTGCGGGGCCTCATTTTCGACTGTTAAACGTCATACTTGCTACCGTGATCTCATCTTAGAGGTCACAGTTGTGACTAAGTCGTTGTATCGACTCTCGCTCCTACTGTTTTGAAAAAACTAATACGAGTAGTAATGAATAATCTTGATTTCATTCGCATTCAGCAATAGTTAATTGAATCTTCTTTGGCGTTCAGCAAGATTTCATCCCTAGAACGTGTGTGACGTTCCCCAGACATGAGTAATTGGCATGCCAAGAGCATGGCAGGCACCGCTTGAAGCGAACCACTAAAGCCTTGCACAAACTATGACCGATGCCAAGTGCCCAGCATTCCTAGAGTCTGTGACATGTGCCTGACGCCGCGTCAACGTCACTGGCTTCTACTGTTATGTTCTTTAATTCACGTTTGTTAAACTCATGTATATATGCAAGGTACAAATGATTAAACAGTGTTTTTTTAAATATTGATTGTATTATAACGGACACAACGGAACAAAAGTGTAAATGAACAGCAAAAAGAGATGTAGTAAGTGTAAAGCGTAGAACGTAAGCGTAAAACGAAAAGCGAAGCAAAAGCGGCGCAAGGGCGAAGACCCACCCTGTAGGGAGATACAAAACATGGGACATAGAACTGAGTAATTATTACACGCCTCAAGTATGAACGCATACCAGTATATATAGCAAAAACTGTCACAGTTTGCCTGACGCCGCGTCAACGTCACTGGCTCCTACCACTCGTCACCTTGTGCCAGCGTCACTAGTAATGCGTTACTGTTTGCCTGACGCCGCGTCAACGTCACTGGCTCCTACCACTCGTCACCTTGGACCAGCGTCACTAGTAACGCGTTACTGTTTGCCTGACGCCGCGTCAACGTCACTGGCTCCTACCACTCGTCACCTTGTGCCAGCGTCACTAGTAATGCGTTACTGTTTGCCTGACGCCGCGTCAACGTCACTGGCTCCTACCACTCGTCACCTTGGACCAGCGTCACTAGTAACGCGTTACTGTTTGCCTGACGCCGCGTCAACGTCACTGGCTCCTACCACTCGTCACCTTGTGCCAGCGTCACTAGTAATGCGTTACTGTTTGCCTGACGCCGCGTCAACGTCACTGGCTCCTACCACTCGTCACCTTGGACCAGCGTCACTAGTAACGCGTTACTGTTTGCCTGACGCCGCGTCAACGTCACTGGCTCCTACCACTCGTCACCTTGTGCCAGCGTCACTAGTAATGCGTTA
>SDVV010023985.1:0-12661 GCA_016164225.1 Gammarus roeselii
GTAGGGGCTTACACGGGCTTATCATTTATACGAAAACATAACCATTCACTCTGAAAATCGACACGAGCATCTTGGCAATACATAAGTAATGACTTCAACCTCCCTCTTTTGTGTTATCTTGCCACTCTGTGTGTTACTTATCAATGATGTACATGTACATCTATTGCTCACCTAAAGCTATCGACTCATCATATCGGTTTAGGATTTATCATCTGGGTATGTTTTTTTCTCTGATCTATTGGGTTATAGACTAACACCCTTAGTACACATTATAGATGAACGGCGACCTTTGGGAGAAGTATATACATCACTTGCAATCCTATCCTTGTAACCAAAACTTTGTTTTAGTCTTCAGCGAGCTTTTTCTTGACGCTAGTTTTTAATTGCTGTTACATGTATATGATATCGAAGCGTTTCAGATTTGTTCTTACTATTGCCCACATTACCATTCATTTAGTTATATTCCCGCAGATTTCCGCAATATACATAATTCTCCTTGCTCTCAAACGTTTGAGACATGATTCTGTCTTCTCATGTTTCATTACCAATAATTTTGAAACAAAGTCATATATACGTTTTATTTTTTTGTGCAATTTTACACTTCTTATACTTGATACCCTCTCATTACCCTATTGATAATTCGGTTTACTTCAACTTTAGCAGGTTTTTCTTCACATGACATCTCCTCGATATCACCATCACACGTTTCAATATCACTGTCAATGAAATCCATTCCACTTAAAGTATCCCACGTTTTTCATATGAGTCCTATTTTATTCATACAGGATCGTTAGCGTCACTGCGTTGGCACATGTATGTGGCACCATGTATGCATTTACACACATTTTGTGCAAAAGGGCTACCATACACTGACAGATGTATCAATACCTAGGCAACCTAGCCTAACCCAACCTATAGAACAACCCCCCTTGCTTTTGTTACAAGAAATTTAAGGTGGAACAGTTTCACGCGACATTAGATTCAAGGATCTAGTCATTCCAACCAACTTAACCAATATTTATATATTTTCATTCAAGTTTGATGGTTATGTATGATATTTAATCTTTGATTATGATATATTCATATCAAATCCATCCACATGGTTCTACATTTTGATCTATCGTTTGCAGTTTTGATATACACTTTCAATTTTGATCTAGTAAATCATCAAAAACCTAACCTAACCTGACCTTACGTACGGTTTTCAGTCATTGATATATACATATGAACCCCTCTCCACCCGGCTTAGTTTTACGTAGTTCTTTTTAATGTCCCACACCTGGTATACACATATTCTTTTGCATGCATATACAGGGTCGTTAGCTTCGCAGTGTCGGCACATGTGTCGACACAATGCATATATACAGGGTTGTTAGCCTCATTGTTTCGGCACATGTGTCGACACCATGTAGGCACTTACATACATTTTGTGCAAAAAGGGTTGCCATACACTGCCAAATGCATAATACCTAGGCAACCTAACCTAACCAACTTAACTATGAATTATTTGTCATCGTTCGAGATTTTTTACGGCATACATATGATACTTATTAATTGATTATGATATATTCATATCAAATCCCTCGACATGGCTTTCATTTTGATCTATCATTTACAGTTTTGATATACACTTTCAATTTAGATTTAGTAAATCATCAAAAACTTAACCTAACCTAACCACATGTACGGTTTTTCAGTCATTGTGATATACATATGAACCACCTTCACACAGTTTTTATAAAACTTGCACCTAATTATTTCTGCTACGTGGTCAATCTCGACTCATATATGTTAGCAGAGAGGACAGATTTTCAATCTTAGATGGATTGGATGTTACATGTAATTCATATTTGTTTCCATCATCATACAAACGGGCACTTAATCTCATACTTGGTCTACCACATTTACTCCAATATTTTCTGGCACTTCATCTTTTGACGACTTGCACAGTTGATTTGCCTTTTCCTTTCCTATAATTTTAATACTCTTCACGATGACTTCGTTTCAAATGTCTCCACACATTACTCATGGGCTTATGTTTATTCATTTTTTTTTTCTGACGAAGTTTACAGACCCCCATCACCTCATTACTTCCGAAAAAACGACGACCCAAGCTATACCCCATCCTTCCCCAACAGAATCACAATCTTGACTGAGTATGATCTGATCGGACTCTGATTTATATCATACCAATCTGTAACACATCTAGATAATTTACCTCGTGATAGTTTTTTGGCATCATTTCACGACATGAAACATATTCTTCTACCGCGTTCGACAAATCGATGCTACCTCCGACTGACACGATGTATGCAATTTCTTCGCTTAACCATTGAGTTTTTTAGGATAATATAAACAGCTTGTTTTGGGATTTTCATAGTTTTATTAGTATTTATTAGTATTAATTACAGATCTTGGTGGATGTATCAATGTTTATGCATTTTTTTGTATCAACATGGTGCGTACATTCAATCATACCCCACATCACTATGTATCAGTCTCCTCTCAAATTCCTTCATATACGCCACCATATCTTTGATACGAATACGGAAGCTGTTCCATCCCCGTGAATCCATAAATGTAGATCCCCGCATTTCCATAAATGTTCTTCTTCTTCTTCTTTGCGAACTTTAATTATTCGAATCTTATCCAATTCAATGTACTTCCAATCTTTATCCGAAAGAATTTCCATTATACGCCCTAGATTTTCTCTTGTCCCTAGGTAGAATTTATTTTCCACTAACTCAACTTCATTCCACATGTGGAAGTTTTCTGCTTGGGTCATATCAATTTCAGGATTTACCTTCTTATTTTCTTTGAACTCGGTTACATACGACTGGAACGTTTCGAAATCAGTCACCCAAATCCAATTTTCTTTATCTGCCTTCCATGTATGGATAATAGTTCCCACTCTTGTGGTTCTTGTTCTCCGCATTTGTAAATAGTTGATATCTCCATCAGTAGTCAATATATCCGCGAACCAAGTCAAATCATCTTCAGATATTTTTTCATCCAACACTCGTAAACAAATTTCTGAAATGTGAACATCCATTTTATTTATTCTAACACGATACATCCGTCTTCGCTTGTTCTCCACGTAACACTGACTCCATTCTCGGCAAACAGATACCAATTATAAGTTGATTAATTCTTGTTTCTCGCAGAACATTTGGCCTAACATCGCTCGCCGTGGTCCTCATGTATGTATGTACGTATTTACGTGTATAGGGGCGTGTACGTATGTTCATGCGTATATTCAAGCATATGTACGTGTACATGAGTTGAAAAAAAGATTACAAAATGTAAAATTCTATACAATTTAAAATTAAAAATTTCAATAAAATTTCAACAAAAAAAATCGTCGCCCGGATAGACCCAAATCAATCTGTTGATGTGATAACTTGGCTACTGAAGTAAGGTCCGAGCGTCGATTTTTATTTTTATTTTATTGAAGTTTTCAATTTAAAATTGTATTGCCTAGGTATTCTGCATCTGACAGTGTATGGTAACCCTTTTTGCACAAAATGTATGTAAATGCCTGCATGGTGTCGACACATGTGCCGGCAAAGTGAGGCAAACGACCCTGTATATGCATGTAAAAGTATATGTGTATACCTGGTGTGGGACATTAAAAAAACGTAAAATAGAACCGTGCGGAGGGGGTTCATTTGTATATATCAATGACTGAAAATTGTTCACGAGGTCAGGTTAGGTTAGGTTTTTGATGATTTACTGGACCAAAATTGTAAGTGTATATCAAAACTGCAAATGATGGATCAAAATGTAGAGCCATGTGGAGGGATTGATATGAATATATCATAATCAATGACTAAATATCATACACAACCATCAAACTTGAATGAAAATATAGAATTATTGGTTAAGTTGGTTAGAATGACTAGATCTTTGAATCTGATAGAGCGTGAAACTGTTCCACCTTAAATATCTTGTAACAGAAGCAAGGGTTGTTGTTCTATAGGTTAGGTTAGGTTAGGTTGCCTAGGTATCAAAGCACCTGGCAGTGTATGGTAACTCATTTGCCAAAATGTGTGTAAAAGCCTACATGGTGCCTCATACATGTGACAACGCAGTGACGCTAACAATCCTGTATGTATAAAATAGGACTCATGGGAAAAACGTGGGATACTTTAAGTGGAATGGTTATCAGTGACAGTGATATTGAAACGTGTGATAGTGATATCGAGGAGATGCCATGTGAAGAAAAACCTGCTAAAATTGAAGGAACCCAAATTATCAAAAGGGTAATGAGAGGGTATCAAGTGTAAAAGTGTAAAATTGCAGAATAAAATCAAATGTATACCTGACTTTGTTTCAAACTATTGGCAATGAAACATGAGGAGAGAGTATCATGTCTCCAACGTTTGAGTGCTAGGAGAATTATGTATACTTCGGAAATCTGCGGGAATTTAATTAATGATAATGTGGGCAATAGTAAGAACAGACCTGCAACGCTCCGATGTCATTAACATGTAACAGTAATTAAAAAACTAGCGTCGAGAAAAAGCTCGCTGAAGATTAAAAACAAAGTTCTGGTTACATGGATAGGATTGCAAGTGTTGCATACACTTCTCCCATATGTCGCCGTTTATCTAAAATGTGTACTAAGGGCGTTAGTCTAGAACCCAATAGATCAGAGAAAAAACATACTCAGATGATAAATCCTACGCCGATATGACGAGTCGACAGCTTCAGGTGAGAAATAAATGCACATCATTGATAAAGAACCCACAGAGTGGCACTGATACCAAGGATCAAGATAACACAAGAGAGGGAGGTCGAAGTCATTACTTATGTTCCGCCAAGATGTTCGTGTCGATATTCGGAATGAATAGTTATGTTTTCGTATGAATGATGAACCCGTGTAAACCCTTACAATATATAAATGTGTCAAAATCTATTATCACTAAAAAATATATCTAATAAATTTTTGTTTGCAATATCTTAATTTACCTCGAATGATAAGCATTGAAATGCATATATGCAACACGACTTTCGATGAATTGCAATACAACGCCTCCTTTCTTACGTTAAAAATGCGATAGAAATTATTCCAGTTTAAAAGTATGACCGCTATTGAGGCGGAAATGCGGCAAGCTCCCCTGGCTGATTACATGATCTCCTCCAACTACCCCAAAAAATCATTTCGTGTACGATGAAGAAATTGCAGATATGCAACATGCCTTGCATCGAAATGCACTATAACGCCTTGTGCCTTGCATTGAAAATGTGATAAAAATTATATTACCGAAGCTATCGTAGATATATATCTCATCAGGTCCAAACAAAAGCTAAAGCACAAGTCTACAGCTTTTTTTATGACACACTGAAACCGCGCTACGGTGACAACGCACGCATGCGCGCGCGGACATTGAGGCGTAAAATGTGGTATTCTCCTCTGGCTGAATACATAAACTTCCTACACATACCCCGAAAAATTCATCCTGTGTACGATGAATCAAATAAATGACAGCTGAGACTATTGAAAAGCGAAACAGCCAACGATTATCCGAGTGAGATCATTTGCTTGCAACCAACATGTTATAGTATGTTGCTCGAGTTCAAGGCCACAAACCGGCTGCTGAGGGTGACAATTACCAGACATAAGCCAAAATCAAACACGAACAATACAGAGACATTCATAACCAGAAAACCAACACACACTTTGAGACCATACACACAACATTCGCGAAGAAGCATGCCAACTTCAAACTGAACGCACTATTAAAAACTGACTAAGTAAACTGACTAAGTAAACTTATCTCGATGATCTAACATGTAAGAGGCGTGAACCGGGTGAGACTGGCTTTGGAATTTGTAGTAGAGTAAATGACGAAAGGACGTCCACATGAACATGTTATAACCTGTAAATGTTCATAACGTAAAAACTACCAATGTATATCCGAAAGCTTCCCGTCCATCCGTCAGAATGAGTCACCCCTAAGCCAAGTGATTGAAGGTACACCCTCATGCATGTCCAAATGAAACAAAATGCTATTCCTACCGAACACGGCAAGTGATTAAAAGTATACCTTACTTCATGACCGAATGAATCAACGCTATTTCTACCGAACGCTGCAAAGTGATTAAAGGTATACCCTACTGCATTCCCCGAGAGGTGCGAGATGAGATCAGATCTTTATGTGACATTTGATGGATAAAGAGATCCTCGAGTGCCACTTGCGTTTTGGACTACAGGAGACGATTAAAGGGAACCGATTTATTCATCGTGCTATAGAATACCACGTATAAACAATGGTTATCGGTTATAAAGATGAATATATCATTATCTTCATATTATAATGGTCTAGGAACGATATCCTACGATGGCAACATCGAATACATAACAGAATGTATGGGTAATAACCATTGAAAACTAGATAGATTCGTTATAAAAGCTTCTATTCAACTGTATCCTACACTAACAAACCATGGTAATATGTATGAGGCCACCATTTCTTGCATAACTACATCGATTACGCATATCCTAGAAAATCAGGTTTGAGTAGTAGAAGTTTCTATTCAAATGAGTCATACATAACAAAATGTGCGAGCAAAAATAACATTGAAATAACAGGATAGCCTGTGAAACTATTCAATACGTTATAGAAGGACTCTATTAAAATGTATCCTACACTAACAGCCGTCCTAATATGTACCATCATTTTGTCTTGCATAGCTACATCTATTACTATCACCATACATAACTAAATGTGCGAGCGATAAAAAAAAACATTGAAATAACAGGAGGGCCTGTGAGAATATATAATACGATATAAAAGTAACATATTAGAATGTATCCTTCTCTAACAGCAGTCCTAATATGAACCATCATTTTCTTGCGATCAAACCATTTAAAAGTCCCTACACAAAAATATACTCTGCTTTTACAATAAGTAGTAACAATCTGTCAAAAACTCGGAATGATCACACGTCGAGATAAATCGTTAATTGTCATTGATTTATTGGGACCATCCCATTCTCAACTCCCCCTCCCGGGTGGTCTATGTGCCTACAGTAATTAACTTGACCACAGGAGTATTTGCCTTAACCTACAACTATGATGTCCGAGATATACAGCGACTAAGTCGGTCACACTAAGAAATCACAAACTGCCTAACAATTACATTGCCCGACTAAAAAAAATTGCGTTTATGGACACTTAGACGCCTGACTCTCCTCCCCTTTCCTCCTCCTCTATCCTGTCCCCCACCCTCCCGGGTGTTTCTCTCTCTACCTACAGTAATTAACTTGACCACAAGAGCAATTGTCTCAGCATACAAGTACAATGTCCGAGATATACGGCTACTAAGTTGGTCACACTAAGAAATAACATACTTCCTAACAATTAAATCGGCCGAATAAAAAAAAATCGTTCATGGACACCTAGACGCCTGACTCTCCTCCCCTTTCCTCCTCCCTTATCCTGCCCCCCACCCTCACGGGTGTTTCTCTCTGTACCTACAGTAATTAACTTGGCCACAAGAGCAATTGTCTTAACATACAAGTACAATGTCCGAGATGGACAGCGACTAAGTTGGTCACACTAAGAAATAACAGACTTCCTAACAATTACATTGGTCGAATAAAAAAAAATGCGTTTATAGACACTTAGACGCCTGACTCTCCTCTTGTTTCCTCCTTCCCTATCCTGTCCCTCACCCTCCCGGGTGTTTCTCTCTGTACCTACAGTAATTAACTCAACCACAGGAGTATTTGCCTTAACCTACAAGTATAATGTCCGCGATATACAGCGATTAAGTCGGTCACTCTAAGAAATAACATACTTCCTAACAATTACATTCCGAATAAACAAATAATTGCGTTTATGGACACTATATCCAGGAGCGCATCCATTTTTCTGCCGAGGGGGGGGGGTGTCCTCTACCGCACTCCAAAAAAAGTGCGTTTATGGACACTATATCCAGGAGCGCATCCAACTTTCTGCTGAGGGGGGGATCCTCTACCGCACCCCCAAAATTTGCGCTAATGGACATTTACACTACTTGCGGGATCCTAACTAATTGTATGGATGCGGGATCTCATATAACTAATTTTATGGATGCGGGATCTCATATAACTAATTGCAGGGATGCGGGATCTTTTATAACTAATCGTAGGGATGCGGGATCTTACATAACTAATTATAGGGATGCGGGATCTTTTATAACTAATTGTAGGGATGCGGGTTCTTATATAACTAATTGTAGGGATGCGGGATCTCATAACAAATTGTAGGGATGCGGGATCTCATATAACTAATTGTAGGGATGCGGGATCTTTTAAAAATACTTGTAGAGATGCGGGATCTTATATAACTAATTGTGTGAATGTGGGATCTTATTTAACTAATTGTAGGGATGCGGGATCTCATATGACTAATTGAAGGGATGCGGGATCCTAACTAATAGTAGGGATGCGGGATCTTAACTAATTGTAGGGATGTGGGATCCTAACTAATTGAATGGATGCGTGATCTCATAACTAATTATAGGGATGCGGGATCTCATATAACTAATTGTAGGGACGCGGGATCTTTTATAACTAATTGTAGGGACGCGGGATCTTATATAACTAATTGTAGGGATGCGGGATCTCATAAGACTAATTGTAGGGATGCAGGATCTTATATAACTAATTGTAGGGATGCGGGATCTTATATAACTAATTGTAGGGATGCGGGATCTCATATGACTAATTGTTGGGATGCGGGATCTTATTTAACTAACTGTAGGGATGCGGGATCTTATATAACTAATTGTAGGGATGCGGGATCTTATCAAACTAATTGTAGGGATGCGGGATCTTATATAACTAATTGTAGGGATGCGAGATCTCATATGACTTATTGTAGGGATGCGGGATCTTATATAACTAATTGTAGGGATGCGGGATTTTATATTACTGATTGTAGGAATGCGGGATCTTATGTAACTCTCAGATAGAATGCGTCTGCATTTTTCAGTCCTCATAACCCAGTCTTGTAAATCATCTAACCCCAACTTGGTCCTATGCAGAAGTGAAATTTACGACCATTTGTGGCCACGCTGAATTATTATCTGTCGTACTTGCAAGTATGGACGTTACAGCCCATCTTCAAATGGCAATCGTTCCCGTTTCGTTCAGGGTGTGTATGAGTATTAGGTTGATAATTATCTGATGTTTTTATCATTACTATGTAGACTGCTTTATTTATGATTTGAAGCACTTTGACAAAATATGTGGAAAGAATTGCTCATGAGCACCTATCGCTATATGACTCCTTTTTGACTCCTTTCTGACAATCGTTTGAAGTGCGCAGGCGTGATATTTATTCTTGTGTAATTTTTCCTCCAATATCTTTGATCTCATCAAATCATATTTCCACATCTGCAAACCTAGCGCCTATTTTAACAACATCTTCAAGCCCTTGCACACGATGATCAAAGTCTCGAAAGCCTTGAGCCTTTTCATCTTTGACTCATGCCTCCTCGGAATTTCAGCAAATGAACACGCACTCACCTGCGTGTTCATCAGCTGAAATCCCGAGAAGGCGTGACTCATCGATCAAAAGGCTCGTGGCTTTCGGGACTTAGAACATCGTGTGCGGAGGCTTTTAGAGCACCCTGCTTTCACTTATTACTTCACAAGAGTATCCACAGCATATTTTGTGATTTATATTTAGCCCCATAAAGAATGAACTGGTTGACTCCTAGAAACGTGCTGTAACCTAGTCATTTTGAACTTTTGTTTCGCTAATTCAAATAGTGCATCTGATAACTTACCTGTTACATGAGATTGCCAGGACGTTGGCGGTTTCTGGGAAGTGGTTCGCTTAACTTCAGCTATAACGCCTTTTCAAGTTCGCTCCATGTATTCGTGATTTTCAACTCCATGCATTCGTGATTTTCCAATCCCATGTATTTGTGATTTTCCAGCCCCATGTTCAAATGATTTCTTAACTCCATGTTTTCACGATTTTTCAACCCCATGCATGCACTCGTGATTCTCCCAACCCTATGCATGTACTCGAAATTCGCCCAACCCTATGCATATACTCGTGATTCTTCCAACCCCATGCATGTACTCGTGATTCTCCCAACCCCATGCATGTACTCGTGATTCTCCCAACCCAATGCATGGACTCGTGATTCTCACAACCCACTGCATGTACTCGTGATTCTCCCAACCCCATGCATGAACTCGTGATTCTCTCAACCCCATGCATGTACTCGTGATTCTCCCAACCCCATGCATGTACTCGTAATTCATCCAACCCCATGCATGTACTCGTGATTCTTCCAACCCCATGCATGTACTCGTGATTCTACCAACCCAATACATGTACTCGTGATTTTCCAACCTCATGCATGTACTCGTGGTATTAAGAATTGTACTTGTATACCAAAATCCAAGAATACCAGTAGGTGAAGAAGACAGTCTCTTTGACGAATTAGACAATATAATTTCTTCATCCCATGAGATTATCTCGATATGGGACTTCAATCTACAAGACATCAATTGGACAACCCTGGAAGCTGCATTACGGGGCGGCAGGTTGACACAACTCGTCAATAATAACAACCTAAAACAGTACGTGGAAGAACCAACCAGAGGGCCTAACATCTTGGACCTTGTTCTATTGACTGAAGAACAACTAGTAGAACTGGTAACAGTTGAAAAAAAAATAGACGATCACCATGCGATTGAATTCTAAATCACATCAAACCAAACAATGCGAGAATCAACAAGGAATAACTACAATTTTTCGAGAGCTAATTTTGATGGCTTAAAGGACGAAATCACAAATATAGACTTCGAGTATCAGTTTGATGGAAGGACCGCTGATGAATGCTTTGTGTATCTTAGAGATAGGGTGGTGCGAGCCAGCAAGCGAAACATCCCGGAGAGAAAAGTCCAGATAAACAATCCTTCTAGTCTGAATAATGAAGTTCAAGATGCAATTGCTAGCCGAAAAACATTGTACCAAATTCACCAAAAACAATCCAACACCGGAGTCAGAACAAGCGCATGAGCGAGCTGGTAGAAGAATGAAAAGAGTGGTCAGAAGCGCCAAGAGAAATAAGGAATTTTTTTTTGCTAAATCGGCTTAGCAAAATCCAAAAGGATTCTTTACCTATGTGAATGAGAGACGTGTTGTTCGTGACAGCATTGGCCCTCTGCGAAATAGTGCAGGGGATCTAAAATCATCCTATGCTGACAAGTCTATGATACTCAGCGACTACTTTGTAACCGTCTTCACAGATGAGAATATTGATAATATTCCAGAAGTCGAACTGCTTGGAAAAGTGCAATCGTTGGAAAATATCAACTTCCTTGTTGGTGAAGTAGAGGAACAACTCAGCAAACTGAATATTTAAAAACCTCCTGGACCAGATGACCTGCATCCGAAAGTGTTACGGAACCTCTCCGAAATCATAAGTGGTCCACTGACAGAGATTTTCAACAGGTCTATGACTAATGGAATTATTCCAGAAGACTGGAAACTCGTAAAAATCACAGCCATATTCAAGAAGGGTAGTAGGCAAGAGCCAGGAAATTATCGACCAATCATTCTCACATCTGTGGTCGGAAAAACCTTGGAAAGATTAATAAAAACAAGCAAAACATGTCACCTCGAAAGAAACCATCTCATCAAGGAAACCTAACATGGCTTCAGAAGCAAACTTAGCTGCCTGTCCAATCTCCTGGACTTTTTTAATAAGGTCACCGAGATATACGATGAAACCAAAGCCGTCGACCTTGTTTATCTTGGATTTTATAAAGCGTTTGATAAGGTCCCATATGAACGTCTACTTAGAAAGATGGAGACACTTGGAATTACTGGAAATATGACAAAGTAAATTCAAAATTGGCTCACGGGCCGCAAGCAAACGGGTCTGTATTGGCCAAGGAAAAAGTCAGTGGCTTGTAATATAGAAGTGTCCCAGGGCAGTGTTCTTGGGCCCCTTCTCTTTATAATCTATATAAATGATCTGGACACCGTCATTGTTAGCAAGTTATCAAAATTTGCTGACGACACTAAACTCTGCCACAAAGTGGACTGTGAGCAAGATCGCATGACTATCCAAAGGGATCTTAATAAACTTGTGGACTGGTCAGATAAGTGGAAAATGAACTTTAATATTTAAAAATGCACTGTAATGCACATTGGATCACAAAATCGAAATTCTGCTTTCATAATGGCAGACCAGCATATGACTGAAGTAGACCAACAACGAAACTTTGGGATATTAATCACCAAAGATCTCAAATGGAAAAACCAAGTGGAAGCTTGGTTTATCCAGAAACTTCCAACTGCAAGTCCAGGGACATCGTGCGTCCGTTATATACTCCAATCGTCAGGCCCCAAATATTGATATTATTCAATATTATTCTTTAAAGGATGGGAGGGATGTTAATCAATAAAGATACAAAATTGATGAATGAAATATTATATGCGTGTGTTGGCAGGTTGGCCTTTAATAATGAACAGCTGGTACCAAGTTTTCGTTTTAAGTCAGATGAAATAAAGACATTACATCTCATGAGATTTATTCATGCTACAATAAAGATATGTGTGTATACATATTGATATATATACATAAATATATACATCTAGATATACGTTATATATATATATATATGTATATATGTATATATG
>SDVV010023986.1:0-12660 GCA_016164225.1 Gammarus roeselii
GATGGAGTCTTCCATTTGAACTGTCTCATCACCTGCTCTAGCTGATGGAGTCTCCAAATTTGAACTGTCTCATTACCTGCTGTAGATGATGGAGTCTTGCATTTGGACTGTCTCATCGCCTGCTCTTGCTGATGGAGTCTTCCATTTGAACTGTCTCATCACCTGCTCTAGCTGATGAAGTCTTCCATTTGAACTGTCCTATCACCTGCTCTAGCTGATGGAGTCTTGCATTTGGACTGTCTCATCGCCTGCTCTTGCTGATGGAGTCTTCCATTTGAACTGTCTCATCACCTGCTCTAGCTGATGGAGTCTCCAAATTTGAACTGTCTCATTACCTGCTGTAGATGATGGAGTCTTCCATTTGAACTGTCTCATCACCTGCTCTTGCTGATGGAGTCTTCCATTTGAACTGTCTCATCACCTGCTCTAGCTGATGGAGTCTTCCATTTGAACTGTCTCATCACCTGCTCTAGCTGATGGAGTCTTCCATTTGAACTGTCTCATCACCTGCTCTTGCTGATGGAGTCTTCCATTTGAACTGTCTCATCACCTGCTCTAGCTGATGGAGTCTCCAAATTTGAACTGTCTCATTACCTGCTGTAGATGATGGAGTCTTCCATTTGAACTGTCTCATCACCTGCTCTTGCTGATGGAGTCTTCCATTTGAACTGTCTCATCACCTGCTCTAGCTGTTGGAGTCTTCCATTTGAACTGTCTCATCACCTGCTCTAGCTGTTGGAGTCTTCCATTTGAACTGTCTCATCACCTGCTCTTGCTGATGGAGTCTTCCATTTGAACTGTCTCATCACCTGCTCTAGCTGATGGAGTCTTCTATTTGAACTGTATCATCACCTGCTCTAGCTGATGGAGTCTTCCATTTGAACTGTCTCATCACTTGCTCTAGCTGATGGAGTCTTCCATTTGAACTGTCTCATCACCTGCTGAAAATTACTGGATCAATTTAAAATGTCTCGTGTTCTTCATTACAAAGATATTTCAGCAAATTGTTACCTCACGGCAAATTCCTCTTAACGAATTCAATTTCAACCTCCGCGAGCGAATAGATTCAGGCAGCTGCGAATACCGTATCTATGGTTTCACTGGAGCTCAATTGGCCTAAAAAGAAGCCAGTAAGAGGGGGGCAAATGAGGAAACTACGAGAGCTTTGTACTCTTTTTCCAAGTTTCAAATACGCGCAACCATTGCCAAGAGGAGCGTGAGAAGTGAGATGAGCCAAATGGTATTTGATTGTTATTAAAGAAGGAATACGTCAATCAAGACTTTTTAGGAACCGGAAATGTGGGTCAAGTGTGTCTAGTGGCTTGACCTTATGGCTGCTAGATTTCCATAGTAGATGGACATGAGGGGCTTTTGGCTTTCGCTGTGTATTGAGTTCCCTAACTAATGAATTCACCTCCTCAAATTGACAAACAAATGTACACTCGTTCTTTAACGTACGTGCTATCGAACATAGACATAGTTTTAATTTTATTTCGATATATTTTTCTGTAGTGAACGCACGCTGATTGAAAATAACAACAAATGAATCCTATAAAGCCTCAAAAGACATGGAAGAAGATGAGGATGGAGTTGATGCATCTTGAATTCAATTGATACAGTAGAAGCCTTTGAGAATGGAACGTGAAAAGTTGAAGACATATTTGTGCCAGTATTGAGGGTTGAATGAACTGCGATGAGCTGTACAAATAACAAAGCTTGTGCAATTACATGATACAGGTCAACTCTCCTTAGGACGTCGCCCTGTCGTTGTCTCATCTTTTCTCTCCTGCATGTTGTTGGAAAATATCAGCAGATATCGTACATGCTCCCGACACATTGTGCTCAAATGGAACTTTGTTTCGTTGAACATTGATTGATTACTGAATATCCTCTTAACCTAGCACATCCAGGTATGTCAGTGACCAGTACTGATGTCACGTGTTTGCTGGGCCGGAACACAACACGCCCAGCCGAAGACAAGAGGCGCATCGGGAATGTAGACGAAAGTACGATGTGCATTAAGAAAGGGAACAGCTCTTATATGTGCGTTTCAGAACATGAAACACACTGTACATGGATTGTACGACCTGAATGTGCAATAGGAATGGGCATTGATGGGGGCCTTGCAATACATGGAATACTTTAGACGGTCTCTCATTTAAAGTATAAATGGAAATTGTCATACCACGCTTGATAAGGTACACGAGAATATGAATTCTTATTGTTGACTTTGTCAGGGAAGATTCAGACCAATGAGAATGTCTAAAATTGAGATACAAATAGTTTACAATTTCCAATTTTCACTGAAGCAGCTCAGAAAAAAAAAATCATGGCTAGTTGTGTAGTGTGAGCCGTAAAGTCATGGCTAGTTGTGTAGTGTGAGCCGTAAAGTCATGGCTAGTTGTGTAGTGTGAGCCGTAAAGTCATGGCTAGTTGTGTAGTGTTTTCATTGCGTGAAACTGACATCGGCAAATACATTTTAAGTGTGGAGGAAGCAAGTGATCGTGCAATGAATAGGCCTGGGAGACGAATAATGGGGTGACTTATTGAAATACGCAATGGACTTGGGAAAGGTTGGTCAACTATAACTCAGTAGAAGTAAACTAGTGAGAGCTGTCGGGCCTTGAGGTTGATACAGATCTCTGACATCAGTCCCAATTCATAGCATGGATAGAAGGCCTCTGGTTGTCCTTTTGAGTGAGAGGATGCAAGGAGTGTGAAGTGCGCCTTGTTATCGTTATTCCCCTTTTGAGGGATTGTTTCTTGGGTATGTAACTGTAGGTTTACTGAGTTTTCGCGCATAATAATGCTGATATCTTTTATATCATTCTGGATGTTGCGCATACAATACCAGTGGATCGACATGCACCCGTTTCTTATCATGTTCTTAACCTTGCCGCTCGTTTTCGTTGCATATTTTGCGTCTGAAACAATGCCAGGAACCTTCTATTATTACTACTTCTTGAAATGTGTATCAATAATAACTAAGTGGAACTTAAGTGTGTCAAATTTGCCCAAAACAGTGTTTTTCATACGCTAACAAACTTTGATGGCATACTGCAGTCACGATGCAGGCTCCGCCTAACACGAACACTTATATCATCTCACACGCTTCTACTGCGTTTGCATTGACTGCAAGCAAGGGGGACGCCATTCCTTCGTTCAAGCGATATGTGTACACTGAAGGAAAATCTTGGCCAAAACTCTACGGAGTTTGAACCGAACTGTTAACTATATAATCTGTCATTCGCACCGGTCTGGGCAACGTGTGGAAATGCTGATAAGAAGCAAAAAAATTGCTTACGTGTTCGCGATTATAATTTCATAAAACACGTAATATGCTGCTCCACAATTATTTGATAAAGGAACTGCGAGTATCAACGGACGACACGGCCTTATGTGTATTTGGCCACCAGCTTCGCTCGTAGAGTTAATGTTCCGATTACGTCAAAATGAAGGTAATAGACAATTATTGTACGCACACATTCAATTTAGTTAGCCGAATAAGCCTTCGGAGACGAAAGAGTTCAATGAAAGGTGATGGTTAATATGATTGCGGAGACCGAATCCCAAAAAAAAAAAAAAAAAAAAAAGGATTCACAGAAATTAGGGAGCATTCAACTGTTATTACCGGAGTTTCAAAAATTTACTGCCCTTCCATCAACGTGCTTCTCAGAACTAACGTCATTAAGGACTAACACCATCAGTGCAGCTCTAATATACATCAATATTAATACAGTCACTACAACTTTCATGCAGCTGTTAATCTCTAGATGTTTGCCTTACCTAACGCTCGTCGTAACGAGGCACTAACATTCTTGTTTACACTCAACTACTTTGTGTGTCCAGTGATGCGGGCTGCCGACAAACTACGCTCAGCAGCGAGGCAGGCTGCTGATTTCTCTGAGAATACAACGAGGCAGGCAGTCAACTACTCAGCATGTGCAACGGGGCTAGCAGCCGACTAGTTTGGGTTTACTGCGAGGCCGGGTGCCGACAACTTTGTGTGTTCAGCGAGTAAATTTTTCGATTACTTTGGGTGGAGAGCGTAACGGGCTGCCGATTACTGAGATTACCGCGAGGTAATCACATAGTGTAGTCTACCGACCACACTATGTACCAAGTGAGGCGGGCTCCTGACTACTTTGTGGGTAAGCAGTAAGGCTTACTGTGGATACTATGTGTGCACAGCGAAGGTTACGGCTGCTTAGGGAGAACCAATTATACAAACAGGGACTTGTCGCCTCAGGTATGAAATTTTTTAAACGCCACTACAGTGGCTGGGAGAGAACTTACCCGAAATGCCGGGACGCTGTCGCTTTGATTGATGGATTGTCTCAGTGCTCTTGTAATAGCCGAGAGAATACTTCATCTATGTTCAAGATTTTCACACCGCCGCTCACAGTTGCTGGTAGGTAACCTAATCTACCTTTAGGGAAGCTGGTACCTCGATTGTAGGAATTTCGTAACAACGCGTATAGATTAACTGAAAGAAGTTACCCCATACACAAGGACGCGGGGGCCATTTCTGGGCTTTTTACCGCGAACAATGACACTAACAATATCGGCGATGGTATACCCTCTGGTTGAGTGTTGGGTCGGGTGTGGGAAAGTAGGCCGAGAATGAATTTGTGGTGAACACAAAAATTACTAGAGCGAGAGAACTGAGAATGTAACGTCTCGTGTAATCGCAAATGATAGTTGAAAGGATCGCGTTAGAATTATTGTTTTATTTCTCCTCACAAGTATTTTCCACTCAGTTTCGCCGTCCAGCTCTTCCAGCCCTAGCGTATGTCAGTTTACAATTTATTATGTCTTTCGCATTAGAATCATCTGGATAATTGTACAATGATTCATTATTTCATGATGCCCCACATCACAAAAATACAACTGTTTCCTTCCCGATAACTGGAATTTACTTGAATTTCCCGTATAAATATTTCCATGTTTATTTCCCTTTTCCTGCTATTCAAAATATTTTTATTCAGGAGTCTTCTCCAAAGTCCGCCTCATGATGACATCCGCTAATTCGGATACATCAAAGACTTCCCAAAAACACAAATCGCATCGACTGTTTTGTCAGTTGAGGTATCGTTTGTACCCAAATGGGGACGCGGTGAAGAAGTTTCCAGACTAGGCCTGCTGAAGTTTAGCGACTCATAAGTTGAGCCAGGCGTAAAGCTGGTTGGAAAAAACATGTTCTGCAGTTGGTAAGGTTGAATACGATCTACTTATTTGATTATGGAACTCCGAGCAGCTATAATAATACATTGAGTCCTCATTTTCAAGAGATTCGCGAATTACCTAAATAATAAATAGGGCTAAGCTGAATGGAAGACAGTAACATCACAAATAATATCTGAAGACTGGTTATTTCATGTGATTGTCTATAATTGATTTAATATGATATTTTAGGTAGTCAGTAAGATTAATGTATACAACATGTTCGTATTATAGTCTAGGATAAAATACGTATGTGATGTGCCGCCATGCTTGACTTGATATTCAAATTCGCATCGTTGTTCCTCATTCCATGTGGAAATGTTAAGATTACAGATAGTCACAAATTCGCACTTGTCCAGAATCATTTTTTGTTGTTAAATCATTCAGTGTGAAGAATTTCTCGATATTTGTTAGTAGTACGTGGGTTCAAAACAGATTAATTCAGTATACGGCATTAAATAATACAATACCTAGTTCATGTTCTTTTGAGCAGACGCGGACGAAGGTGATCCGTTGACATATCGATAAAATATATGCGTTGCGGTTTGAGCTATTTGATTGAAGCATTCCTCACCATGTTCAATCATTTTAGATTCATACGTTCATGATCCGGTTTGCGGACAATAAAGTCTTTTCCTAGCCTTTGGTCGATGAAAGTAATATCACGGTATTCAAACTTCGGTTCCCCTCGTCGTGTCGTTCTTGCGTGATGTGATCTCACGGTTGGTTAGTCGAGCTAACTGGCTACTACAGGCTACTTTTGGAAGCGACGCGTGGCCCGTTTGGTCGCATGCAATTATCCCATTAGACACAAACTGATCTCACGAGTATCATATACAAAGGAATGCCGTGGTATATTTTGGAACAGGTGGCGGTAAAGTTAGTAATTTACGGAAGATGTCCCTTTGGTACAAGAATTTCACTTCCGAATTTTATTTCAACACAATTTTCCTCATGTGAAACCGTTACGCTACTCTCGGGGTAATTATAATTTCAGATACTTGCATCTCTTTCATATATTGTTTCAGTATCGTCAAACCTTTGAACTATATTTCTACCATTGCTCTTGCTGTTCAAATCTCAGTCCCCATTCTACCTCCCTATACCTCAATAAGTTTGCTTAAATTTCCACTTGTCCTACCTCTAGTCCCTCACATAGCTCATGCTTAATATTCGCACTTCCCTATCTGTATACTCGTCTGCGTGTACTTTGCTAACTCTGTTGGCCTGAACCTCTTCATGATGAAAGCGATGCTAAATTTTCGGCATGTGATCTTCTTTAGTCGGATATTAAATATCCACCGCAGAGTAATGCGGATGCAATCAATTTTGAGCCGGCACCTGAGCAGCCGGCATAGATATTGGCCGCCCTCTGCACGATTAAAAACGAAATTGTTTAACGGGGAAATATCGAGAGTAATTTCAAGGTGATAATATCAGTAGAGCTAATGAGTACTGTAAGCGTATTTCCAGTTTCTCTAATACTGTGTTTAATTGTAGTCTTGCAATGAACCTATTCCCACATGGCCTAGGCAAAGAATGCGTGCAGCTTAAACTCTCCCTTGTAAGCAATTTTTGAGGACTTTTTTCCACTTATCTTTAAAACTCTTTCAGTGGAAAGAGTTTTGTAAAGTCATTTTAAAAGTTTACATCCCAAGGAGATTGGATGCGGGAGTAGCAAATTTTTTTTCGGGTTTCAATTATTCAATTATTTGACAGAGAATCGTACACTAGGAAGCTGAATTTACCGCACATCTTTAGTTTCGGTCTGTTTAAATTAATTTCTAGGCAACATTGTTTGTAAGAAAAAGTCAACGATTCGTTTAGCGGCTTTTGGAAGTTTCGTCAACAGCGTTGGCTTCCAGTCCAACGTCAGCAGCAGTGACATTGGATTTCGAGGCTCAATTGACCTATACCATACCCGTCGGAATAACCTAAGTTCAGTGATAAGGTTTAGCTCAATCAATAACCATATCGGTCCATATTATGCACCATCATATATTAAAAAGTTTGTCTTGTTGAAGACATCCAATCGCAATGTTACCGCATTTGATCAGCTGAGAGATATAAGTCTTTTTGGTTGTCAGCCTTTTGATATACTCATCTTAATTCAGGGGGGTAATGACCAAGTTGCATGAGTCGATGCGGAGTGCAAATGCTGAGATGGAAGGCTAAGAGGGGGTGGGATAGGGAGAAAAGTGAAGATGAGCAAAGAGAGCCCTGGTAGAATGCTACAATGGTGCCGGTACATGAGTCAACACGTCGCTGCGAGGTAGGCAAATTTGGGGCTGGCTGATCGACCAATCGGCGCTGCCTACACTGCCCTGGAAGATAAGCCAATATGGTGCCGGTATATAAAATCAGGCATCGCTGGAGGTAAACCAAAACGTTGCAGGTAGATGAGCCAAAACTGTACTGGCTGGTATGTTCAAACTTCAACTAAGCCCAACAGCGCTACCACAGAAACGCAACCAAATATTATTTAAAGATCCATTTTATTCTCAGAATACGTATCTCACTTTATAGCCTGTAGGACTAACAAATTTCAGCAAATTAACTGACGGTCCTCTCATCAAAATGTCAACATTGTTGATTAAAAGGTTTAGAGTGGCAATACCGGACGAATTATTTGCAATACCGGTCTTCTAAATCACTCGCTTTCACTGGTCAAGGACCGGAGAATGTTTGGAAAAAATTCTGCGGAACATTGAAGGTAAAGTTTAAAATATTCGTATCTTGACCATAATATTTAAAATTTTCTGCCCTCCTGTTACCGTTTTCTTTCTCACAAAAATAAAAATCAAGTTCATTGAATGCCAGCGAAGATGAGGTTTAAAAGAGTTGATTGCCTCATTATAGTTGTGTTAGCCAATATCTATGCAGATCTGACTTGATTTTATAATATCATCCGTCTCAATGAAAAATATTTCCAATATAACACTTATATAGTATGTTGTCATTTTATATTTAAAACATCAAGGGGTATATGTACGTCTCTATCTTAAAATGTTTTTTTAACAATGTTATTTCTAGTTGAATTTTGATTCTCATTTATCTTAAAAAATCTTTAGGGTATTTTTTCCAAGCAAGACAAAAAGTGTTCAAGCAAATACTGTTAACATAGTTTAAAGAAAATTCGAACCTATAACTACAAATCAATATCCATTCAGAGCATTAGCTTCCTAATTAAACTCCGAAAATGAAAGAAGAAATAATCACTCGCTTTCACTCGATCAAGCTTTCAACGTACTATCATACAAAAAACTAATACAAAGACCATTCAAATTCGTTCAATCACAAAAAAAAAAATACAGAATATTGAAGATTTTTATAAAATCCGTTTCCACGGCCCGGTACTATTTGATCAACAGCCCGATGGAGCTCTGTGGACGGGGGTTGGGGATCACTGTTCTAAATGACCCATGCGTTCGTCACTGCCTGCGAGCGGTGACAAATTTGAAGGTTTTGATTCACAGGCCTCGCATCCGATACGACATTTGTGTCTCCATGTTACCGTGTTTGGTACTGCGTGGGCAAATGAGGCCAACTCATATTGGATCATGCTGTTTTTCCGGTTTTGTACAATTTTCCAAAACTTATCACAGACATTTGAAATCCCTGTGACGTAACAAGAAAAATAGCCTTAACAACTCAAACAACGCAAGTATAGAAACAAAAAAGCATCGATCACAATCGGTTGAGTTCATCTGTTTTATCGTATACTATTTTATTACTTTCTCAACACTTTCTAGGTCTTACAAACTGACTATCCGGAAAAATATGATTTTGAAGAATCGAAACCCGTTTATTTTGGGCCACAATATCAATGGACTTTGTTACAAGCAATAGTTCAAGACTGTTGGTGTCCTAGGATTTGGTCCGAAAAAAACTTTTGTTTCTTGATCAACTCATTACAATTATTTATATTTATATCAGTGAAGTGGGAAGCGAAATAGAACTGGGACAGAATGGGTACAACTCACAAACTAAAACAATGTACTAAGATGTTAATAAACTGTTGACTGATTTTGTTTCTCTTATTTGTGTACCATAGCCGCTATTGTTACACTTAATTTAGATACCACAGCTAACCCAGTTAATACCGAGTATTGTTTTTCGTTCCACAAAACTGTTGTCTTTACAGTCGTACCGTGTGACCTTCCCACAGTCGTACCGTGTGAGCTAATCATCAAATGTAATTGTAACTACATTTTTTTCCTTGAGCTTCTGCAGTGAGAAGTGATTCAATGGTGCGCAAGAACACTTCGCTGCCTTCACACCCCTATGATCTCATCAGTACATGTACACACTAGTTGTCTTGCTCAGGAAACTCATCACCGTCCATGTCGGTCCGACGTGCTCATCGTGTCTTTGTATGTATGTGGTTCCGAAGCCCTGAGTGGTTACACGCAGTACTTGAGCTGATGATTCGTGTGTGCGTTGGCAGATTGCTCTGCCACATAGGGCGAACACGCGCTCTCTTTTGTCTGAGCCCACTGGAGCTCTTTTCCTTAATTGAAAAAGTGGGCATGTCTACAAAGTTGATGTCAAAAAATCCCCCGCATAAAGCTATTTCTGGTATTAACAACATTATTAAATGTTGATCTCTGAAACTTTGTATGCCCAAATTTCCAATAAAAAATATATTTTGATAAGTTATTATTGCAAATACATGTCTGACCGTTTCTGCCGACATTACTCTCGTGTCTCTAATATTTTATGTCTAAACAAAGGATAATATTCGCCAGGAATGGTAAAATAATCGGTAAGTCGTGCGTTAACATTTCAATCATAATAATTGCTCGTGTATATTTTTGAAAATTATTAAGAGTTCGCTTGTCAGGCAGCACGGTAAATTGTCGGCCTCTAAGCAAAGTAATCTTGACAATCAGAGAAAATTTTGATTTTCCAAAATAATGCGGCCTGAACAGGAAATAAAAAATTTGGGCCTAACAAATCTAAAAGAGTTTCAATTCCCTTGCTACTCTCCTCCAGCAAAAGATCGTTCCCAAAGCCTACCTTTTCTCCCACCACTTGCCTGCTACTAGTCAATGCCATTAATGAGGTCATAACCACGTTTGGAAGGCCATGAAAAATTGCCGGCTCTTAGAACCGACGCTTCCACCTCAATAGCCAGGAATTGCTCATTTCGCCGGATAATCAAGTCTGACTCGTTTGAGTGACAGTCCATAATTTGCAGTACAATCCGTGGCAAGGAAGTCGTGAATAATGATAAAATGAAGAAATTAGATGAGGGTTACTATAAAATGTTAAAACATTTTTGTGTTAACCTTATAACGGTATGATATAACTGTATATATGATTATAATTTTGTATCTGTTTCATGTTGATATTTTGGAATTTTACACTAAGAACTTCAAATCCTTTTTCATTGTTGACTCGAGTGGCAAACACACTCATCCCCAAACACCCAGCACCCCCAAAGACAACTTATTAATCAGCTGATGCAATTTTCTGTGAACTGGAGCAGCCAGCCAAGTCAGCCGAATGAAAGATGAGACAAAACAGCCTCACTCAAAAATTGAATATGAGGTACAGATATTTCTGGAAGGACCCACTGGCATACCTGAATGATGTACAGACTGAAAATCGTTTACTAATTGCGAAGACAACGGAAACTACCTCGAAGGCGGTAGGTATCAGTAGGTGGACCGCTGAAATAAGCTGACAAAACATCTGCCTGGAACTGGTCGCCTGACTACTACAGGAGCCTTCTCTTTACAAGGAAACAGCCTATATGTCTGGTTCTATTTCGAAATCACATACCAACTGATATTTAGGGAGGTACGGCGATAAACAAAAGATAACTGTTACGGATGATCTTGATCTTTATAACACTCTCGTCGCAACTCAAAACGGTATAGTTCTTGGAGAAGTCAATATTCCTGACATTGATTGGAAAACAGACGAATGTACTGTCAGTGGCCAAAGTCTTATTGATTTTGTTGACGATACGCTCATGACCCAAATGGTAAAGACACCTACACGAGGTATCAATATTCTCGATCTTCTATGTAGTGCAAGCGACTCTTATGAAACGAACGTCGAAGTGGGCGAACTAGTCGGAAATAGCAGTCATAACTGAATCCGTTCCATGATAGAGAGTCAATGGCGTCAGCAAATATAACCATGAACTTGAAATTATTGGCCCAAAGAATCTAGTTCCTGCGAGGATTAAGTTTATCTGTTTGTCGAGTACTTCTTCAGCCTATTATTTGATACTCATACTTATAATGTGTATATTGGCGAGTTTTTATATAAATATAATTGTATTTATTATTCAACAGGACAGGATAAGTGCTCAATACTGCCAGATTTCAATGTATTTTATTTATATTACAGGCAAATAGACTAAGAGCTAAGTGGAGAAATCAAAGCAACATCGGTTACATTTCTTGCCCTTCATGAGCGAACTCATTTATAATATATGCCATTGTGTTTGGGGATATCCATTTATCGAGATTCAGGTATAAAACAATGGGCTTGTTCGAATTGTATTTTTCAATCTTGTGCCTTAATTTCCTCCTATGCGATTACATAAGTCACCAGAAAATTATTCTCTGCATATCACTAACTGATTTATTGGATCGTTTTCAAGCAGAATTCATGTTACAAAGGATATATTTGTCTATTTGATTCGTTGCAAAACTGACCAAATGGATGTCTACCGAGGGCTGCTGACATGACCTTTCATGACCCGTGTACGCCAAACGGCAGGTAATCGAAGTATTTTGACGTGCTGGATTTACATACGATAGAGTGGAATGACAAGGGAATTTCATGAAATCCGTCATGACTGATATATACCAATTGTAAATGTAATCAAAGTTATAACTCATGGAAAAGTCAACTAAATCAGAGCCCGCCAATATTGACCACAGCCCGTCGAGTAGTAATGCTTGATTGATTATCTCTCAACACCGAAGACCTCTTTTGAAATGAGAAACATAGAAAGCATTTTCAATCAAACCAACCTTAATAGTAGGTTACAGGTTTTCGAGATACCGGATTCGTTCGTGATGGTACCTTTAACGTCAGTCAAAAAAGAAGGCTGCAACGAATTAATACAGCAAAGAAAATATTAAATGGCCCTATGCCCATCCCCATAAAACGTCGGTAAGAAAATTTACCTGGCTCTATCACCGCACTCAGCCAAT
Organism: Gammarus roeselii; assembly: GCA_016164225.1. Classification (NCBI taxonomy): domain Eukaryota; kingdom Metazoa; phylum Arthropoda; class Malacostraca; order Amphipoda; family Gammaridae; genus Gammarus; species Gammarus roeselii. The sequence continues at coordinate 12,402 of SDVV010023986.1, forward strand.
CCTTTAAACAACATTTCCAACCCGGCCTTTCCTAGCGCAGTCTGCCTCAGCTTTTCCGCACTCATAAAATAAATTTGAACGATTGAATGAGCGGTAAAAAGCAGGACCTTAATGATGTTGCTGGAGACGTGAGGTCGGCCTATTCTTTGGTAAGTCATTGGAAGATGTAGAACATAACCACAAAGGGGCTGTTGTATTGTCGAAATTGAAACTCCTTTTTGGGGACGTCAAACGAAGGCTTCTGTGAACGATATATATC
>SDVV010023987.1:0-12660 GCA_016164225.1 Gammarus roeselii
CGCCTCCGCATTCAACACCCTTTTCACCAATCTCCCTTCATCCATTCTCTCCATGTGCCCGAACCATCTCAATACACGCGAATCCACTCTGTTCTCCAACTTTTTCACCATCCCTGTTCTGATTCGAACCACGTCGTTGGTGATCCGGTCTCTCAGCGTTACTCCAGCCATGCTTCTCAAACACTTCATCTCGAAAACATTCAACCTTCTTCTCTCCTCTGCTCACACCCCCCAAGCCTCAGCTCCGTAGAGCTGAGCCACTTTCGTGGCTGATAGATATATGTGGCACCCAACTGGCCGGTATACGTGACCTTCAAAACTGGAGTGCCTTAGGCATACGGTATGTATGTCCTCGTTGGGCAGTGGAGAGGCATGTTGTGAGCCTGTGACGCGGTCATCAGCGGGAACTCTGGGTTTGAGGAGCTGTCCTATTACTCGCGATCGCTCGCCTGTCGCTGAGGTGATTTTGGACATCGTTACTGAAACAATGCTGTGACAAATATGAAGTGGAAGTTCTGATCCAAATAAACGCTCGCAATCACCGCCGCATGGCCTAAAATAGTGTATGCAAGAGTGAAAATGATAGGTATGTTGCCAATAAATTCAATGAGGCATAAAATAACGCCTAAATAAGGAGGAAGTGTTTCATATTGTGCAATGAAGCTTGCGCCCTCACCGATCCCTTCGCCGGAGTACGTCTGGGTACCGTCCGGAAGCGGGGGGGGAGGGGGGGGTTGTGATGGTACCGGAAAGGGCTGTGCCGTGAACGCGGTCTGTCCGTGTCCGATAAAGGGGGGCGCGGTGAGTCGGGACGGAGGGAGCGGAGGAAGAGGGGGTATGTGGCGAAAGGCGGGGTCGTTCTTCCTCGAGATGCGCGTCTTCCTTCTCATGGGGGTTCAAAGACTGCCCCTCCGTCCTCCTCTTCCTCGCCCTGCTAGTGATAGGGTCTCTCCTCGTACCCCCTGTTGCCTTCCCATCCGAGATCCCGTCTATCCAGATCGTAGAACCTGGCCTCCATATCGTTTGAAAAGGACTGGAGACGAGCGTCGAATCGGTCTTCGAGAGAGCCAAGCGCCTTCAGCACCTTGTCGAGCTTCGTGGCCATAGTTGAGCTAGGGGGTGCGGTGGCCCGGGCGTCGTCGTGAGAGGGCGGGGCTTGATGGCTGCGGAGCGGTCCATATCGGAGGGTGAGTAGGGCCGCGGGCAACACTCCCTTACGTGCCCCTGTGGGGGGCCGCGCGGACGCCTGAGCCGACTCAGGTATGTTGTCCCTGCGGTCCGCATGGACACGTCCGATGCGGTCCGCATGGACACGAAGAGCAAGCCCGGGTCCCCAGGGGTGTACTCCCGCTGCGAGTGAGACCCCTCCTGATTGGGTGGCAGCATGTCCAGCGTGCTGTCTTCCCGTATGAGGAAGTACGTGCCATGATCGCTGTGGGTGATGCGTCCTTTGTCGGTCAAAACCACGTTCAACGGGTGTAATCAAGATTCTCTCATAAAAACGTCTCTGTAATGTTTCCTCTTCAGGATTCTTTCGTATAAAAAACAGAAGCGCAATGCAAAACCATATGGCTCTTACGAGTGGACGAGAAATGAAATCCATCGTTTTAATTACGCAAAGTATTTTATGTTCTCTGTGGTTGTTTCTCTCACAAAATAACGAAATATCAATCTTTGGAAGTGATGTACTCACGTTGAATTAAAATATTCATTTGCAATTCATCCTCCCGTTAGGGAAAAACGTTCACAGTGTGCACATTTCTATCCTATAATAATGTTCTGCAAATTTTTACTGTTGAAATAATTATTATCTTTTTGGTCACAATTTGATCACAAAAAGAACTGTTTATTCATTATCTTTGCTGCAAAATTTTACGCTGAAAAAAAAATTGTTGAGGTTTCTGACCAGTACGAAACCTACTCTTCCAAGGACATCTCTCTGTTCCATAATTTTTGGTACAACCACCTACACACCTAGCATCAGCATCCATCTTGGCTCTCCTCACCACCCTCTTCACCTTGCGTCTACTCTGTCGATAGTTGTCATGGGCCACCACCGACCACGCTTGCAACCAATTCTCAACAGCTGTTATCTTATGCGCCACCGCCATTTTAACCTCATCGTTCCAACACTCGCCACCCTTCTTTCTACACCCGCCGACACGGCGCAGAACACACATATTTTTCGCACTTCTAAGTATCGCATCGGTGCACTTCTTCCATTCTGATTTAAACTATTGCCAGGGGTTGTGCTATCGATGTCATATTCCTCCTTCAACGCCTGTTTGAACTCCTCAGCTATGCTTCCCCCATTCAGTTCACTCGCCTTCACTACCTCATCACACTGTTTTGTTCCCCTTCCTCCTCTGATGCACTCTTAATCTTCCTTCTACCAGCAGATGGTCGTACATTTCTCCACCAGTCCCCCTCAACACCCGCACATCCAACAGCCTCTCCATCACTCTCCTCGAAATTAATTCAAAATCTCTCCACTCCAGCAACATGTGCCATTTTTCCCCATGTGCACTTATGGATAACTCGCTTCTTGAGCAAACTGTTTCCAACCACCAGCTCATGCACAAACCTGTCTTGTTGTCGCCACAGTTTTTTCTATCGGGAACGGCCCACCTCCCTACCATATTATCCCACTCTCGTGTTCAAGTCGCCCCGGACCACCACGTTGTTTTGACCACCAAAACTCGCAATACGCACAATGGGTTAATCCAAAATGGCTTCTTCTCGCTCCTCCGGACAATACTTTGCCTGTAAACACTCACAAACGCCCATCTTTATATTCCTAAATTAGGTTTCATCCACATCAAGAGGGCACCGCCTTCTACTCAGTAACGCTAATAATCAACCGATCACTTGATAACAACACCATACATTCTCTTGCCCAACCTTCCTCCATGCCCGAATTCTTTCCTCTTGATCACGCTAAACGCACATTGAATCCTACCTTTCAACTTCGTCTCTCTCAGCACTTCTTCCTCACAAACATATCACCCATCTCGCACATTCAGCAACCCTAACAAAGTAACAATTGAGTTCGGTGAGGCATGGCCTCTCCTTCTCCCGCTCGTCTTGCCGTCTTTGTGGAAGGAATTTACCGAAGAAGAGATCCCCAGCCCTTTCGTTACGCCCCTTATAGTCGCCTCTTTCGACACTTATGGGGTTACGGTAGCAGAATTTTAACCTACCGCCACTTCTGATTGATTTTGCAGACGATAAGTTCATGACTCAAATGGTGAAAACACCTTCAAGATGTAGCAATATTCTTGATCTTCTATTTAGTGCAAGCGACTCTCATGTCACGAACATCAAAATGGGAGAACCACTGGGAACTAACGACCATAACTGTATCCGCATTTTGATAGAGCTTGAGTTGAAAACGTCACAAACTGTGAACAAGTCCCAAACTTAAGATAAGCTAACTTTGATGTCCTAAGAGAGTCAATGGCGTCAGCAAATATAACCCTCGGACAAGATGTCAACCAAACGCTGAACAATTTCTTGACTGCACTTAGAAATATTGAATATGAGTATCCCGCGCAAAAACCGGCGAACAGCAGTCAATCAATCTAAGTACTGGAAAGGAGAACTGCAGCGCCTTCAGTCACGAACGAAAGCAAAGCACTCGATAAAACAGTAACATCCACATGACGACGTAGCAAGAAATGAATACAACATCAGCAGAAGAGATCTAAAGAGGGCCTAGAAACGTAAGAAGAAAGATTATGAAAATGGAATTGCCGCTAATGCCAAAACTAATCAGAAGCCATTTTTTAGTTCTGTTTCGAGCAAAAAAAAAATCAAGATCCGCAATTGGTCCTCTCGAGAACGATGTTGGTGAGCTAGAAACGGACGACAACAAATAAGTGTCCTACTTAATGAATGCTTTTGTTCTGTTTTCACGTTAGAGAATCGGGATAATCCTAATCCTGAGGATATCATAGCCGAAAGACGAATTGAAACCCTCAGCACAGTGAACTTTCCACCCGCCGAAGTTATTGAATATATAGATAAATTGAAAGTCACAAAATCTCCAGGGCTAACCAAGTTCATCATCCCAGAATTCTGAAAGAGACTAAAAACGAAATTGCCGAACCTTTATCTAACATTTTCACCCAATCTTTCACAAATGGAACAGGCAAATGTTACACATACAGACACTAGGCTGAAATGTCCAGCAAGGGAGATGGCCGACGGCAAGGCGCACCTCACACTCGCACACCTTAGCCCTTTCGAGCAAAAGGGTTCGGCCGGGAACCCCGCAAAACACCCTCCGGGTCATGAGTGCGATTCGAGGTCAGTGTCGGCAGTAGGGCCCGACAGTGTGATTGGTTTACCCCTGCTGCGTCATGATGACCGGACCCCCCTCCGCCCACGACCATCCCATCTCTCAACGATGTTCCTAGGGCGGGAAGGCACATCAGGGCAGCGTCAAAACTCATCCGTTCACAATCATTCTCCTCTCACGCCTATCCAGTGCACGCTCTCTCGCTACCTCCACACTCAGGTCTCTTCTTCCTAACGCCTGCTTCACACCATCCATCCACCCAAACTTCAGTCTCCCTCAAGGCCTACGTCCACTTGCCTCTACCTTTTACACCTTTTTCACCAATCTAACCTCATCCATCCTCACCACGTGCCCGAACCATCTCAGAACACGTGAATCAACTCTGTCTTCTAACTTCTTCACCATCCCCGTTATGATTCGAACTACGTCGTTAGTGAACCTGTCTCTCGGCGACACTCCAGCCATGCTCCTCAAACATTTCATCTCGAAAACATTCAACCTTCTTCTCTCCTCTGCTCTCACCCCCCAAGTCTCAGCTACGTACAGCACAGTTGAGACAACGACACCCTCATACAGCCCTCTTTGCTTCCAACCCCAACGTCCTGCTGCTCATTACGCTCTTCAGTGCACCCAACACTACACCCCTCCTTCACTCGCGACTTCACCTCAGTTTCCACTAGTTCAGTCTTCTTCTCATGGGAGCCCATGTTAACCCAATTTAAAAAAAAAATCAAAAAGTGTCCCGGAAATTACCGTCCAATTAGTCTTTTCTCAGTCATTGGCAAATTTCTGGAAAGTTTGATAACGGATAAAATCACAAAGTTCTTAGAATCAAACAAATTGATTGACGACTCTCAGCATGGCTTTAGACACAACCGTTCCTGTCCTACGAACCTGTTCCTTTTTTTGAGAATATAATCGAAATCCACGACACAAAATTCCCAATCGATATCATTTACCTTGACTTTCAAAATGCCTTTGATGAAGTCCCCTACAAGCGCCTAGTTAGTAAATTGCACAGCATCGGTATTCGAGGCGAGTTTAAAAATTTGATAAAATGCTGGCTTACGGACAGACGGCAGCGAGTTGTACTTAACGGCGCTTCCTCCTCCTGAAGTAATGTTACAAGCGGCGTGCCTCAAGGTTCCGTGCTAGGTACAGTTCTCTTTATTATATTCATTAACGATCTCGATAGCAACGTACTCAAACATTAGCAAGTTTGCAGACGATACTAAGATAGGAGGAAAAGTGCAAACCGTGCTTGAGTGCCAGCAGATCCAACTACTAGACATGAACAAAATTGTTGACTGGTCAGAAAAGTGGCAAATGAAATTCAATGTAGAAAAATGTAAAGTTATGCACATAGATCCTCCTAATCTTAAGCACGAATATTCAATGTCCGGAAAGAAACTCATTCCTGTCACTAAAGAGAGAGATTTAGGAGTCATCATTAGTAACGACTTGAAAAGTAGCAAGCAATGTAACGATGCTGCCAAGGCAGCAGAATGCTAGGTATGATATCCCGCACCATCTCGTACAAAAATCCACACAGTAGGATCAAGTTATACAATGCATTTGTTGGACCGCATCTCGAGTATTCCGTTCAATTCTGGTCTCCATATTTAAAAAAATACGTTATTAAATTACAGAAGGTTCAACGTAGAGCTTCCACCAAACTCATCCCTTTGCTGTGGAGTAAATCGTATAAAGACAGTCTACGTGAACTCGATCTGTATTTGCTAGAGAAACGTCGACCGAACGAATCTTTTCACTCTAGATACGAACGGAGTGACCTGGAACAATGGATTCAGAATCGTTGGGAAACGTTTCTCACTCGATATCACGCGCAATTTTTTACGTATAGAGTTGTCGAAGAATGGAACAAACTTCCAGCGGAGGTGGTAAACAGCAATACAATCGAAACGTTCAAGTCTCGGTTCGATGAGGGCTACATAAATCGCTAAACCGTTCCCTTTCTTGATGTTTTTGTTTCAAAAATTGCGCATGAAGCTCTTATAGTCGTTCTACTTCAGAACTAATCCTCTTGCTATCAAACGGCGACCTAGTTTGGGCCAATAGCCCTGTTGTTGTCTTCTTACACTTGTCAACACTTTTCACCTATTTACATCGTTTATTTCTTGTATGAAAATTAATCATCCCTTGGTGAGCTCCGCTTTGTTACAGTTATTTTGACGGCAGGTCACCACTACCGTCCGGGGGGTAACCGTTCGCACCACAGCTCGTCGCGTCATGGATCGCCGCATCCTGGAGCTGCCGTGGTGGGTGAGGAGGGCTGGGGTGGAGACAGTGACGCCCACCTGGTCACTGCTACGGATGACCCTGTCATACAACAAATGAACATCATCCGCAACTACATCAGGCAGGCCAGGTATGGAAATTATTGTAGGAGGGCGGAAAGGATGGGTGTCTGTTGTGGGGTAGAGCAGAGATGCAGTCACTAGAGAGGGGGGGGATATACTTGTTGATGAGCAGTGTGGGGTGGCTGCAACCAGGGGAGCGAGGGTGAGCAGTGGGGTGGCCACAACCAGGGGAGCGGGGATGAGCAGAGGCGCGACCACAACAGGGAGAAGTGGGGGTGAGCAGGTAGTAGACCATGACAGAGGGAGGTGGAGCAGTAAAGGGGCAGCAACAACAGGAGGAAGTTGGGAGAGCAGAGGGGTGCCCCAACGAGGCGGAGATGGGTTTGTTGTGGCAGTGAGTCAAAAGACGGTGTCACATGCAGCCTTTGTACGTAACTGTACCTGAAAACTTCTGCCTATTATGTGACAGGTGCACAATCGGCCGCTCTCTCGTTTATTCTATTCCTTTCCAATAACAACAGACCATATTATTATACAGGGATGGAAAGTGCCTAGATCCCTGTATCAGCGACATGTATTGATCAATACTTTTGTACCATCGGCCTCGGTCAAGAACCTGGTAGAATATATCGATTTCCGATATCGCTAAGCTAATTTTTTGTAATGTATGTATGGATTTAAATGTTGTGATTCATACTTTCATAGGAATGACCATTCTCATACAAACCGCAGATACAGACGCAAGGCCGCACTCCCCAAAAGGCATTGTTCCTCACTGGCGTTGCGATTAGCGTATCGAAGGAAGATTTAACCCAATCAGCCGCCGTGGCCGAGTGGTTAGAGTGTCCGACTGCAGTGTCAGCCTCTGGTGCTGCATGTCGTGAGTTCGAGCCTCGGCATGGACACAGCGGTTTTGTGGCGGGGAGATTGGGCGCCTCCCCCCTCTGTGTCAGCCTAACTTAGCCAACCTCTTAACTAGGGAAAACGGCTGTATGTCTATACATACATACATGCATACATACATACGAGTTCAAGAGTCGCGTAACATTTTTTTTAAACAGAGCAGGCAGTCTTATCTGCTTTGGGCTGTTCGCCGGCCGTGACTCCTCCACCGCAGGAGGAGCTGCGGTTGAGATACAACAACAACGGAGAATTCTACCATGAACCTATCTCTATCGACGAGCTACTTTATGCCATAGGCTATACTCGTGAAACTTGACGTTGGCCATACCGGGTGCTGAACTATATGATCAAACATCTTTCCGATGGTGCCCACAAGAACCTCCAAAAAGTGTTCAACTGGATTCATTCAAATTAATTTTCCCAGACCTCTGACGGGTATCAGTAATTATCCCGATACCCAAACCCGGAACTCGCGGCTTACGGGGGCGCTAGCAGACTCGAGTCGGAACTATGGTGGAATTGAACCCCTTAATCTAAATCTAACCCAAACCGTAAAAAGCTACATAAACTATATTAAACTAACGACAAATTGCTCGTACCAACGTCCTCTGTTAGACGATGGAAATAATGAAAAACTTATGCCTTTACCACTTCCTGGAAATGCATGTAGGCCTCAACAACATCCAGTGCTGAGGCCTCAAGCGCCACTCCACGACCGATCATCTCGTACGACTAGAATCGGACATTCGACAGGGTTTCGTCCGATTGGAACATTTGATTTTCACTTTTTCTGAGGTTAGAGCACTTGGCACTTCCTAGAAAACCGGCATCATGAAAGATCTTCAACGCACGGGCCTAAGAGGCTTGCTACCACATTCTATCCACTGTCGCCATATTATCCCGGGGAATATACGTCCCGCAGGAGAGCGTCCTTTGTGTTACCCTTCTTATGCTTGAAATCGATCAGCTGGTAGACATCCTCCCCTGTGCTCTCTTCTCTATACGTTGACGACTTACAAACAAGCTACTGACACACTTGCCTTTCATCAGTTGAACACGACTCCAGAAGTAATTAGACCAAGATTGGAGCTGGGAGCATGGCTGGTGTGCTGCTGAGTGACAGGATCAATAAGGACGTGGTTCGAATTAGAACTAGGATGGTGGAAGAAGTTAGAGGACAGAGTTGATTTGCATGTTCTGAGATGGTTCGGGCTCACGCAGGTAAGGATGGATGAAGGGTGATGAAGTCGGAGGCTAGTGGGCGTAGACCGAATTTTGGGTGGATGGATGGTGTGAAACAGGCGTTAGGAAGGAGAGATTTGAGTGTGGATGCCGCGAGAAAGCGTGCAATGGATAGGCGTTAGTGAAGAATGGTTGTGAATGGATGATTTTTTGACGCCGCCCGTTGCATCTCGTTGTGACACGGGATGGTCGGGGGTGGGAGGGGAGCGGTCACTGCAACGCATTAGGAGTAAACCAGTCACACTGTCGGACTCGGGATTCGAATGTAGAGCCCGTCAGATAACAGCGGTGATGGCTCCACTGCTATACTCGATGAGTCTAGGGCCCTTCCTCGAGCAATATTTTACAAAGGCTTTCATCTTGAGCTTATATTTCCGTGCGAGATTACTTCACAGAGTGGAAGTACTAGCCCTATGATTTTGGAACGAAGAAATCACGAGTAATCTCTTCTATACGTATACTTAATCTCTTCCAATCTATGAGGGATAAGAATTGTTGATGTATGTATGTATAGACATCCAACCGTTTCCCTCTTGTTAGGAGGGTGACTAAGTTAGGCTGACACAGAGGGGGGAAGCGCCCAATCTCCCTGCCACGAGACCGCTGTGTCCATGCCGAGGCTCGAACTCGCGACATTGAGCACCAGAGGATGACACTGCAGTTGGACGCGCTAACCACTCGGCCTCGGCGGCCGATTTGTTGATGAAACAAACAGATTTGTTGATACATCAAAGAAAATATGTATTTATTATTGTTTCTCATAACCATACCTCTTGCGTTGTTTTCAGGGACGCTTGTCGCTACGATGAAGTGACAACACTGGAGACCAACCTTAAGGAGCTGCAGGAAGAGTATAAGCGGCAACTAAAAGAAAAACTCTAGCGAGGACTCCGATTATTGAAGCATCTATTGCAATTAGCGCTGCTTTGTCTGTCTTCGCGGGGCTCTGTTTCATTCCCTGAGACATGACGTCCTGTTCGGGTCACCGTGGGATTGGGAAAGGAAGTCCTTTAGTTAAAAAGCGACATAACTCATCTCCAGTCTAGATGGTTGACGCCACGTCCTTTCAGTCAGATGCAACCGCTTCTGTTAGTAGAGCATCGTTTATGCAAGTCTACTCACGATTTTATTGTATATTCAAATCATTCGTTAGCGATGATCATTATTAGTGGAAAAGACGTTATGTGTTGATATTTGCCGCGGTGGTGCTTTGTTGAAACGTCAAGAGCTCTTGTTCGCTGAAAACTTGAGAATGTTGCGTCGCCATTTTCATCTGGGCAGTTATTTTATTCCCCCGATAATCATGTTTTAAGGACTGAGCTACCTAGGTGTCATCCTGAGGATTATTCAAATGGTCTCACGGTGGTGACCCGTTGCTCTTTTGATAATTTATTATTATGCTAGGAACAAGCAATGGTAACCGTAGCTATTTTGTGCTTCCTATTTCCCCTGCTATACAGATAGGTGGCAGAAGTTTTGAACTATTGGTTCTATTTAAAAACAGGGTGATATGGATTGTTTAAAACAAAAGTTGATCGTTTCAGTTTTAGATGCTTTTTGTGCTCTGTGAGGGAGGGTGCTCTCGCCATTGGCAGTTTGTCCTGGTTAGAATTGCCACAATTTAACGTTAAGTTGCTTTAGTTGCGATAAATTAATATTAGGTGCTTCACGTTATTCACAATTTCGGCCGTCAGTGTCGTTTGCCATTCAAGTTTCATTCGAGTTAATACCCATGTCCCGTTGTTATATCTCGTTGTGGTTCGCTGCATCTAAAGCCTTCATTCCATAAGAATGAGACGGTCCTAGTTAGTTAACGAGCCACGGATGTATTTTCATAACTTCAAGGCCCAGTCTTCTCCAACATGATTTCTTTAACTTAATCCTTAGAACCCAAGTCTCATTCTAACACGGTGAAAGTAATATTTTGCGTGTTACTGAGCAAGTCTCTGTTTTTTGGACAATAAGACAGGTCTGTAGACCTCGCTGCTGGCGCTGTGCTACGCCAAAGATTCTTTAGATGTGTGAGTGCTAGTCTTAAGTACGCTTAAATTTGTATCATGTGCATTTATTGAATGTAAGGCAGTGAGGGACAGTCCTCGTAACAACGTGATTTGGGCGTGAGTGCTGCTCTACCCAACAAATTGTATTAAAATCAACCTTTATATGTTTAACTCCACTTCTAAGGAACTGCTCCCGTCGCGTACTCTAAGGTAACCTCATCTGACTGCTTTGCGGCAGCTTGCTATTCAATCATTTCCAGACTCGTGAAAGTTGAACGTTTATTTGTGGCTTTGGTTTGTTATGAGATTTACTCCAGGTAGATCATATCCCGCCTGCGATGAATGTGCTATGATGCACCTGTACATTGTATATAAATGTTATTTACATTGTTACCTATATCGTAATATTTTTCATCTCAACCAATGTAGATGCTCACGATTCAATTTACATGTTTCGCAGCCCTATCTGTGATACATATGTTTACATAGTGCCGTTGTTTTTTCAGTGAAATTATGAGTCTTATATCTTTCCACATGATTGCAAACCTTGATTCCAAAGAGTATGTGTGTTCGTCTGGCTGTCCGTTGTAACGCTCGTTAAAATTGCAAAGACTGGTTAAGTTTTGAAATAATTATGACAAGCAGTACATAATTTCGAAGCTTTTGTGAAGTATTACAATCATATGCAACGCTGTTCTCGAATTGGTTATGAAAAAAAATAACGGACACTAGGCAGTTATTTTCAAAAAATATACTTTTCTGAATCGCCGATTCATAAACTGTAAATGATGTACATATACATACACTAGGCCGAATCCCCCAAGAAGAAGGGTAGCCTACGGCAAGGCGCCCCTCACATACACTTGCACTACTTAACTTTTGCTGTAAAGGGCCCGGCCGGAAGACCTCGCGACACACACTCAGGGTCATGAGTGCGGTCCGAGGCCAGTGTCAGTAGCAGGGCCCGACGGAGTGACCCCCTCACGACCATCCATTTTCTCAACAAGATGCCAAGGGCGGGAAAGCACATCAGGGCAGCAAAAAATTCATGCAATTCTTCATTCACGCCTATTTATTGCATGCTTTCTCGCTACCTCGGCATTCGTGTCTCTCGTTCCCAATGCCTTCTTCACGCCTTCTATCCAACCATACTCCGCTCTTCGTCCACTCACCTCCGCTTTCGTTACACTTTCACTTATCTCCATCTACCCGAACCATCTCAGAACACGCGAATCTACTGTCTTTTAACTTCTCTACCATCCTCGTTCTAATTCGGACTACGTTATTGATCCTGTCTCATCGTCACTCCAGCCATATCCCTCAAACATTTCATCTCGAAAACATTCAACTTGACCATCAACCTTACAGATACAGATACTAGGCCGCATCCCCCAGAAAGGGGGGTGGCCGACGGCAAGGCGCATCTCACACCCCCATACGCTCACACTCACACAACTTAGCCCTTATGTGCTAAAGGGTCCGGCCGGTAGCCCCTCAACTTACACTCTGGGTCCCGAGTGCAGTCCGAGGAACCGTCGTCAGCAGCAGGGCCTGACAGTTTTCACTGGTTTACCCCCGCCGCGTCATAATGGCCGGGCCGCCCCCACTCACGACCATCCCGACAGCGGGATGCCAAGGGCGGGAAAGTACATCAGAGCAGCGTCAAAATCAACCACTCCACTCACGCCTGTTCATTGCACGCTCTCTCGCCACTTCCACATTCATGTCTCTCCTTCCCAACGCCTGCTTCAGACCATCCATCCACCCAAACTTCGGTCTACCTCTAGGCCTGCGACCACTCGCCTCCGCATTCATCACCCTTTTCACCAATCTCCCTTCATCCATCCTCTCCATGTGCCCGAACCATCTCAGTACACGCGAATCCACTCTGTTC
>SDVV010023988.1:0-12660 GCA_016164225.1 Gammarus roeselii
CTCCATATAATCAGGAGCTCTACCAACAAGATGGCATCAATGAGAGCTCCATGACGGGTTTAGACTCCATATAAGCAGGAGCTCTACCAACAAGATGGTTCAACTTCCGACCGAAAGTTTACATGCGTTTGGATGAAAGCTTCAATACTATTGGTGAGAGAACCTCGGGAAAGAACTGTCAAGGTAAATTGAAAGAACTTAGGAAAGAACTGTGAAGGTAAATCGAAGGACATGCATGATTGAACGTATGATCAATATTGAGGTGATGGTCTCGATCCATCCAATGAATGTCAGGCTTCAAAGTACAAAGAAACTTTGAAAATTAAAAAGTAATTACACTGATTTTGAATTGGCACATTTGAACAAAGTTGGATCGTCATTCAATGCATATGTCGCCATGTAACCATCAGCAAAAAAATGTTGTCCATCGCATCCTAATCAATTAATTTGGTCAGTGATCACATCAACCCCAATCAGGATGGAGTTCCAGGATTCAACTTGTATTATTTAATGGTCCTTTACGTTTCTTGGGCAGACCTACGCGGCTGACATCTTCTTCGCACAGAGTTGGAAAGATTGGCGGCTTCGACTGCCCGATAACATGACTCAGCAATATCGGCTGCTACCGGTCCAGTGGTTGAAGGTGAGATCTTCAACTTGACCTAATGAAGGGTCAGCCCTGCCGATGTAGTTTGAATAATTTTTTATGGTATATGTAAAAACCTGAACTTGGAAAGATAATGTCTAATACAGGATACAATCGACAGGGAATTGCCAGTGGTTTTAGAATAGGTACTTGGATACTATACGGGGGAGTTTCATTTCATTTAGACGGCCATAGAGGATGCACCAACAATAAAATTGGGTTACTCATGTGTTTGGGCAGTGAATTCATCAGTGGAATCTTGACGAGGACGGAAGCTTTTCCAATGATCAATTCATTGTCCATACACTTAGATGGCCAAACCAATTGTAGGAGTTTTTAAGGGTGTGATGAAGTGCCGAACACTGGGTTTGAGTGCGAAGTTAGGTTTGTATGAGGGGATCATTGTCCCGGCTGTGTTGTTTGGGTCACAGACACGAGGCACGAGAGCAGCTGAGTGGAGAAGATGGAATTCTTAGATGGCAATGTCAAAGAAGTATGACAGGAATGACGCGCATCGATGGAATTACGACTGACAATGTGTGAAGCAGGAGGGGGGGGGGGGAGTTGAGTGAGCTGGCGCGAGTTTTGAGACGGCTCGGACACCACAGTAAGTAAGAGAAAGGATATAGAGAGATTGTTATAATGTATGAGAAGTAAGTGGAGTGAATCTTTGAAGGGAAAATAAGCATGATTGTGTGGATGGAGGAAGGAATGCGCTGATTGCCAAGAGCGATTAGATCGGAAGAAGTTCGTGAAAGATCAATGAATAGGAATGCGTTATGAATGACTGGGAATGGATGAGCCTGACTCGACAGAAATGTTAACTCTCCTAGGCTGTCTATTTGTGCGACGGGATGGTCGGGGGCGATGTGATAACCCAGCAACTTATGTTTTGCAACCGGGGTTGAAAAAGTGAAAACTCTTAGGCCCTGCCGTCTCTGAGTTCACTCCTGACCAGCGGTGAGTTTACTGGCTCCTAGTATAAACAAATTGGTGCCTAAAAGACTAAACTTTGCATTTATTTGAATGTATTCATGGTACCCATGAGAGGACCCTCACGCATAATGCCTGACAGTTATCCCTACGACTCTTTCTTGTCATGGATGTTGCGCGAAACAATATCCTTGAAAATTGTCGCGTTTCTTTCTCCACTGAACATGAGTGATCCAACAACGATATGTTGGCTGGGGTATGTGGATTCATGAGTTGATATATTGGACAGAAAACTTGAGTTACCTTTCGAATCAGCAGGTTCCACCATACGTGACAAGCGGGTGGGTGGTTATGACAATATTTCATATCAGAGATTGTCTACAGAGATAAACTGTCCCTTGGACGATGAAACGAAAAACCAATTTTAATCCCAGCGGGCTTGGGGTATTAAGTTTTCAGCCTTTTTGTCGCATTTGCTTCGGCCGTCCAGCTAGTGAACACGAAAAAATAAAGGAAGTCAAATTTTCCTAACTCCTCAAGAATGACTTGTGTGGCACTCATGTACAAAGACGGTAACAAACCCGATACTGGAAATGATCGACTAATCACAATCCTTCCTTTACTCTCCAAGTTATTTGAGAAGATAGTTCACAAACAGCAATTTAGGTACTGGAACGTAAACAGTATCAGATTCAATAAAAATGCAACTCAAGCTATATTAATAAATCAACTTCTGTACCTATATAATAACTCAAACTACAAACTACAAACTACATTGAATTCTCTTTGTTGCTCGACTTCGTAAGGCCTTTGACTGTGTTGATCGTTTCATATTTTTATATAACCTAAGGTCTTAGGGAATGAGAGGAATCGCTAGTGTCTGGTTCCCAATTCATCTGTCCAACCAATCCACTATGCTCAATATTGGTCATGGTGTTCCTCAAGGTTCTATTTTAGGGTCCCTGCTTTTCTTAATTTCTATTAATGATTTAGGTAACGCATCGTCTTTCTTCAAACATAGAGTGTTTGCAGATGATAGTACCTTATCATCCGGCATCCATTCAAACACTATAAACTAATCAACTGCCTCAACTTACAAGGAGTTCGATCATGTTAACGAGTGGCTAACTGCAAACCGAATTGTCATCAATGACAAAATAAACGAGTTGCATATTATTCTCTTACAGGCGTACTAAATTTGGCACCTACTGCAACTCCTGCTAACTCCTGTTTACCGTCTCAGTGTCCCCCCTTCAGTCATTAAGTCATGACCGAAAGTGTAATACTTTCCACCTCTCTAGCCCAATAATGGCATATTATCGCGTTGTTGTCTTCTCTCCGTCTCTCAACCTCACCTGAGGTTGTAACCTTGCTGGCAGCAGAGGAATTACTAGCGCAACAACCTTCCGGGGTTTTTGTTGTTTCCTTTTTCAATGGTAATATTTTCAATAATATGTGTGCCCTTGTCAAATATTTTTAAGGTATTGAATTATCTTTGTACTGTTTCTATTTTTTGTCTAGGCATGATAAGTCATGATAATTTTATTTTAGGTCTTGTAGGCTTAGATAAAATAAATTAGGTTAGTACGTTAGGATTAGGTTGCTGTAGAGGCTCTGATAAACTTAAATAGAGTCTTCAGTCTTTTACTTTGTAATACTATATCTTTGTAAAGGAAGTCTTATAATGTAAACTGTACAATCTTGTTGCAATAAACTATTTCCAACAGTTTTTAGTTTTGTAAATCAAATGATTTGTTCGCTTAGACCAGGACAAAAGGTGAGATTTTGTCCTCATAATTTTACTTATGAATGACCTACAAAATAATCCAATTCGCAATGAAATTAATCATTTTAGACCCAGTCTCGTTGGACGCGACAGTGAAGATGTTTGTGGTATTACTTAATGACGGAAGGGGAGTTAGTGAATATTGGATGCTTAATTCCAAGGTAGAAGTTATGAAGACGTGTTAGCCGATTCGAAATTATCGCAAATCATGGATTTAAGATCAAAAGTATTGTTCCCTCGGATATGCTTTGCTTGTCTCTTCTAAAGTAATTGTCCCTTGTGGGAAAACAAAGCCGAGATTAATACATTATATTATAGAGTAAAGCAGAGGTGAATAAATGTCAAGTTAAACCATAATGGACTTTAGTTGCAATGGATTAGTATTAGGCTTTGAAACAATGGTCAAAAAGAAATATGAAATGGAATAGTATGCCCAAGCATAATTATTTGTTTGTTTATACCCTACGTCGTATTTGAACATGAAATGAAGACCAAAAAAAACACAGCAAACCTGGAAACCAAACTTGTCGTAATTTTACGAAGGGGAAATAGCTCGCGATATTGGATAAATAAATATTAACCAAATTGCATGTATTTTACATGTATTGATAATATCACCTTGTTTCCTACTCCAAACATAATCGAGTCCAAAATGGCATATCATGATATTGAGGAGACCCTCAAAAGGCTTTAGAAGCAGCGATCTGACATAACGGGGAATGTTGTCAAAGAATTGGATTACGTTCTCATTGCAATTTAAAGCATGGTGGTATTCAAATATATTATGCAATTGTTTCTCTTTTGTAGGACATCTGGCGGCCGGATTCTTTTTTCAAGAACGCTAAGGATGTCACATTTCAAGAGATGACTATCCCTAACCATTACATTTGGCTCTACCAGGACAAAACCATCCTATACATGGTCAAGTGAGTGTTTGGTAGTAACATTATTACATGCATGGTCATGTTTTAAATCATCCTCAACATGGTCAAGTGATTGTTTGATAGTAACATCTTAACATGCATGATCATGTTGTAAACCATCCTATACAAGGTCAAGTGAGTGTTTGGTAGTAACAACTTTACATACATAGTCATGTTTTAAGCATTCCTCTACATGGTCAAGTGAGTGTTTGGTAGTACCTTCTTTACATACATGGTCATGTTTTGAACCATCCTCTACATGGTCAAGAGAGTGTTTGGTAGTAACATGTTCACTGCATGGTCACAGTTTAAACCATCCTCTACATGGTCTAGAGAGTGTTTGGAAGTAACATGTTCACATGCATGGTCACAGTTTAAACCATCCTCTACATGGTCAAGAGAGTGTTTGTTAGTAACATGTTCACATGCATGGTCACAGTTTAAACCATCCTCTACATGGTCAAGAGAGTGTTTGGTAGTAACATGTTCACATACATGGTCATGTTTTAAACCATCCTCTACATGGTCAAGTGAGTGTTTGGTAGTAACATCTTTACATGCATGGTCATGCTTTAAACGGGTTTCAACGACACTTTTTAATTTCAGTTTTGATATGAAATCTCAAAAATACAAGGACTTGGGATTAGATATCATTTAGGGCTCTATCTCCACCGAAGCTCTGACGCGAGTCTTTGTGTGTTCCTCGTTCTGACGTGAGTCTTTGTGAGCTCCCCGTTTTGACGTGAGTCTTTGTGTGTTCACCGTTCTGACGTGAGTCTTTGTGTTCCCCGTTCTGATGTGAGTCTTTGTGTGCTCCCCGTTCTGACGTGAGTCTTTGTGTGCTCACCCTTCTGACGTGAGTCTTTGTGTGTTCTTTTATCCGACGTGAGTCTTTTTGTGTTCCCCGTATATGACGCGAGTCTTTGTGTGTTCCCCGTTCTGACACTAGCCTTTGTAAGCTCCCCATTCTGAAGTGAGTCTTTGTGTTCTCCCCGTTCTGACGTAAGTCTTTGTGTGTTCCACCGTAGGACGCGACAGGACAGTGCACCTACGCACGGCTATTGATCAAATATAAATCCCATCCTCATGTCCTTAGTCTATCTTTTTTATTCCATGCCCAGACCCGATTCCCTCTCCATTTACCCATTTCCGGTCCACATACCCCTAGAACGACCCCTGTCTCCATTCCTGCCTACATTCCCTAAGCCTGTCCGTCACTATGGGCACTCTACAGCTTTCTGTTGATCTGCAGAATTCTGTAACCGACGTGTTGTAATTACAGGCGAACACGTCGTACGACGTCTCTTTACGGAACCGGAATGAATCGCATCCGCTCTTGATGTTATATATTCGTTGTTCAAGACCAACTAATAAAAAAAACATCATTAATGACATGGAAAGCCAGCGTTTCAAATTAAACAAAGAAACCAAATTACTCAACGGTGAAAAAAATACGGACATTTCAAAAATATGATTATACAACGTAGATATGGAATGAATCGTAACAATACGTTAATTCACCGTCCAATGACGACAGAAGGTGGTCATTTTTACTGTCGAACCCACGGCTTGAGACGACTTCGGCACGCGTGGCGTCCGTTACATTTTTCTTCCAAGACATCATTTGTCCGTCGTTGCTCAGGGTATATTTGCTGTCACAAGATGTGGCTGGCATGTTATCAAACAGCAAGATGGTGGCGGCAGGTGGGGGTATGTGTTTTCTTCAGGGACGTGATAAGTTTTGTTGAGTAAACTAAAATAAGTCGGAGGAAACTGCAAATACCGGTTTGTAAGGGTAAGCAGGAAGAATTATCGCTCATATTATACGATAAATATGACATATTATACGATAAAAGGTATAAATACTTTGCGTTTTCTTGTTTATGGGAGCGCTTAGGTTCTTTATAGACTATACATATCGCAATGATTTAATGCAATCCTAAACGTACATGTGTATTTCGCTGTTGTAGTCACCATTTAAGGTCTCATGTAGCAACAAAAACAGTGATTTACATCCCCAAAAATACTCACAAATTCGTGCAAACCTGTTAATGTATGTTGAGATAACAACAAATGTTATGATAACAGCGTATGTTGTGATAACAACGTATGTTGTGATAACAACGTCGGGGAAAGCTAATTAAACTCACATTAATGGACTGCACCTGCCCACGATAACGAATACGACAACTTGAACCATCACATTTAGGTTGAGGCTTACGGAGTGGCTGTGTGCTGGCCTTGCAATAACAGCGACTAGGTTCAGGACCTGAACGGGCTCTGTAAATGTGTGATGCTTCAAAATCCGAATAATTAGTGGTTACAAATTTTTGTTGTACGGTGGAGACTTTTGATTGGGATGGTCGAAAATATTAGGGTACGATTGTGCTGCTAATGTTATTTCTTCCCGTCACCAAGACACAGCAGTACCATCTACAGTTGCAGGCAATATATTATTCCTGCAAACCGACACCGCCTCAAACCGACCACCTGTTTGAGAGTTATTGGCCCCTACCCAAAGCTGGATGAACAAGAAAAGAACCCCCTCTTTGAGAAAGTTATTGGCTCCTACCCAAATCTTAATGAACAAGAATAGAACCACCTCTTTGAAAGAGTTATTGGCCCATACCCAAAGCTGGGTTAACTAGAAAAGAACCACCGGTTTGAGTGAGTTACTGGACCCTACTCGAAGGTAGGTGAACAGTAAAAGAACCAACTGTATGAGAAAGTTTTTGGCCCCTACCCAAAGCTATGTGAACTGGAAAAAAAATAATGGTTTGAGAGAGTTATTGGCCCTTACCCGGAGGTGGGTGAACAAGAAAAGAACCTACTGTTTGAGAGAGTCATTGGCTCCTACCCAAAGCTGGGCGAACTGGAAAAGAAATACCTGTTTGAGAGAGTTATTGGCCCACCCGGAGATGGGTGCTAAGAAAAAACACAGATACAGGCACTAGGCCGAAATCCCACAGCACGGGGGGTGGCCGACGGCAAGGCGCAACTGACACTCGCATACAATCACACTCGTACACCTTAGCCCTTCTGCGCAAAATGGTCCGGCCGGGAACCCCGCAACACACCTTCCGGGTCATGAGTGCGGTTCGAGATCACTGTCGGCAGCAGGGCCGGACAGTGTTACTGGTTTACCCCTGCCGCGTCATGATGACCGGGTCCTCCGCCCACGACCATCCCGTCTCTCAATGATGTGCCTAGGGCGGGAACGCTCATCAGGGCAGCGTCAAAACTCATCCGTCCACTCACGCCTATCCAGTGCACGCTCTCTCGCTCTCTCGCTACCTCCAAACTCAGGTCTCTCCTTCCTAACGCATGCTTCACACCATCCATCCACCCAAACTTCGGTCTCCCTCTAGGCCTACGTCCACTTGCCTCTACCTTCCACACACATCTCCCCTCGTCCCTCCTCACCACGTGCCCGGACAATCTCAGAACATGGGAATCAACTCTGTCCTCTAACTTCTTCACCATCCCCGTTCTGATTTGAACCACGTAGATAGTGAACCTGTCTCTCAGCGACACTCCAGCCATGCTCCTCAACCATTTCATCTCGAAACATTCAACCCTCTTCTCTCCTCTACTCTCAGCCCCAAATGTCTCAGATCCGTACAGCACAGGTGGGACAAAGACACCCTCATACAGCTCTCTATTTGCTTCCATCCCCAACGTCCTGCAGCTCACTACGCTCTTCAGTGCACCCAACACATTACACATCTCCTTCACTCGCAACTTCACCTCAGTTTTCACTAGTTCAGTCTTCTCCACATGGGAGCCCAGATATTTACACACCGAACTTCTTCCAACAACTCTCCATTTAGGAGGACACTGATACTGCTCGCATTGGCAGTCGTCGAGCATCTCATTACTTTACTTTTACCCACGTTTAATCAAAGCTTCCTCCCCTCACACACTCTACCAAACTCAGACACCAGCCTACATAGCTTTTTCTCTAAAACCGCCACCAGACCCGTATCATCAGCAAACAGCAACAGGCTCGACTGCCAACTCCACCCATTCTATTCCAACAGCTCCAAACCACGCCCAAGAACAATCGCGTTCTCCTCCCTGACTACTCCATCCATACAGAGATTGAAAGGCCAAGAAGACATCACGCAACCTTATCTCAGAACTCCTTTCACTGTGAACCAATCACTCACCTCGCTTCCCCCTCTGACACATGCTCGGCTGCCAACTTAGAAACTCTGCACCGCTTTCAACAGCTTTCCGCCCACTCCATACAAACGCAACACTCTCCACAGCGCTTCCCTGTCAATCCTGTCGTATGCTTTTTCCAAATCCATGAAGGCCCGGAACACATCCTTTCCCTCTGCAAGGCACTTCTCACAGACCTGTCTCACTGCAAAAATCTGATCGGCAAACCCTCTACCACTCCTGAAGCCTCGTTGTTCCTCTCCAATTGAGCAATCCGTACATTCTCTAATCCTTTTGATCAGCACTCTGCCATACAGATTACTGACTTTACACAACAAACTGACACCTTTTGAGGGGCAGCATTCATTTTCATCTCCTTCGCCCTTATACAGCGGGACAATGCAGGCACTGCGCCACTCAATCGGTACCACGCCCGCCACAAAACAAATATTCAGTAGCCTCACCAACCATTCGACAATCGTTATTCCATTCTTCTTCGACCGCTCAGTCGCAACGTCATCCAAACCAGGGCTTTCCCTGCTTTCATCTCCTCCACCGCCTCCTACACCTTCTTCCTAGTAATGCCCGCAGCAGTCTCCCTCCAAAAACCCGGCATCCGTGCACCACTACCCTCAGTAGCAATGTCAGCCTCTCTGTCATCCTCGACATTCAACAATTCTTCAAAATACTCGGCCCAACTTTTCCGTACAACACCACTTTCTGTCAACAACTAGCCGTTCTCATCTTTCACAGCCTCCTCCTTTCCGGTCTCTCCCTTTCTCACCCTCATAACCTCCTTCCAGAACATCTTTTTGTTCTCCTTAAAATTCTGGAACAACCGTCTGCCCCACCTGGCATCAGCGTACTTTTTGGTTCTTCTCACTACTCGCTTTACCTCCTTCTTCTTCTCCTTATAGTTGGCATAAGCCAAAACCGACTTCGCCTGCAACCACTCCTCAAAAGCTCTTCTCTTCTGCGCCACCACCAATTTGACTTCTTCGTTCCACCACTCGCAGCCCTTCCGTCTGCTACCGCTCACACATCGCACACCACACATAATTCTCGAACATCTCAATAGGGCATCTCTAAACGTCTCCCATTCTTCCTCCAAATCTTGCAGGTCCTGCCCTCTGACGTTGTCAAATTCCTCCCTCAACGCCCGCCGGAACTCCTCCGTTCTGCTTTTCTCATTTAGCTCACTCACTTTCACAAGCTCTTTTCCTCCTCTCACTTCTTTGTTCCCCTGCCACCTAAGCTCCACTCTCAATCTTTCCTCCACCAGCAGATGGTCGGACACTCCGCCACCCTCTCCTCTCAACACCCGCACATCCAACAGCCTCCGCAACACTCTCTTCGAAATCAGCACAAAATCCATCAGCGCTCTCTACACCACTTTACCATGGGCCATCCTTACCCTTGAGTACTTGTGGATGTCTCACTTCTGGAACAGGCTGTTTCCAACTACCAGTTCCGGCTCCATGCATAAACCTATGAGCTTTTCTTCACTGTCATTCCTACCAGGAACGTCATACCTCCCTATCACATTAATCACTACTGCATCTCCCACTCTCGCATTAAGGTCGCCCAGTACAACCACATTGAATTGACTTCCAACACTCTCAATACACTGGCTCAGGTCAGTCCAAAATTGCTCCCTCTCCTCCTCACTCACCTCGTTACCAGGTCTGTACGCACTCACAATTACCCATTTTTTAGAGCCAACTTAACTTTCACCCACTTCAATCTTGAACCCTCTTTCCCTTCAGTAACGCTACTAGTCAGTCTATCACTCAATAGCAACACCACACCGTCTCGTGCCCAACCTTCAACCACGCCTGACTTTCTTCCACTTACCACTCCAAATTCACATTTGCCCTTACCCTCCGACTTAGTCTCACCAATCTCTCGCCTCATTGCTTTATTCCTATTACAACCACGCACATTCAGCAACCCTAACAATAAGGTTCGGAAAGAAATGAGCCTCTCTTCCCCCGCTCATCTTGCCGTCTTTTAGGGAAAATTTTTACAGAGGAGGGGATTCCTAGCCCCCTCGCCCGTCCCTTATTAGTCGCCTCTTACGACGCGCAGGGGTTGCGGTAGTAGTATTCTAACACCCCTGCTACGGGGGTATAAGATACACCCTAGACAAAGATACACCCTAGACAAAACCGCCTTACCGATCAAGGATGCAAAATAACATTGGTTGTAAGCTAGATGAACCCTCAAAACCAAGTAAGGGTTCTGTGTAATCACTGGAACTGCAGAAGCAGCGTGCGCTAGTCCGTCTTGACGAGGCCCATGGCTGCCTTTAGCAGCGTCACTACGTCGCCCTTCTTTTGTTGATCGTCTTTGATGCCAGTAACCTCTTTTTCCAGCTCCAGTTTGCTCTGCGCGATCGCTCGTATACCCTACTTGATGCTGTCTTTGGTCACGAATCGGATGATGCTGACGGGCCCCGTCTGGCCCACCCTGTGGCAGCGGTCCTCAGCCTGCTTGTCAGTGTACGGGTTGAAGTCAATGTTGTGCAGAATGACGGTATTGACGGATGTCAGGCTGATGTTTAGGCCACAAGCCCGCGTTGATAGCAGGGAAATAAAGATAGTAGGGTCCTCGTTGAACTCGTCGATCATCTCCTGTCTCTCAGTGACAGGCGTTTGTCCATACAGGCTTAGGAACTTGTATCCACGTATCTTTATATACTCCTCAACGATGTTCATCATGATGACAAATTGGGAGAAAATGAGCACGCGGTCACTTCTTTCTTTCATTTCAGGAAGCAGTTGGTCAAATTGAAGGAATTCGCCCGAGCTCAGCACATGTTTTTCTTCCAAACGATATTTCTTGATGGGCGAATACATGGCCCATGTCTGATGAATCTCGAAGTCCGACATACAGAGAAGTCTTCAATGATGTAGCTGATGTTAGACTCCCTGTGGGTGGTGCTCTTGAGCAATGTCAAAATTTCTAGTATCCGAGCGTCATCATAGAGCTTCCTGTGCAGCGGGGGGTGATTTGACACCCTGCGTAATGTCATGAGCATGTTGGCGCTGCTTTCCTCCGGTTGCGTTTCTTTACTTCCCTCCGCTATTCCCAGGACAGCATTAGGCCTCGCTTCCTGTTCCAACTCCTCGAAATCGGTGAGTTGCCATTTTTCCAGCTTATCACTCATCAGCTTGGCCTTACGACTGAGGACTTCAACCACATTAGACTTCGTGCTTAGCAGGCAGGTCCCTGAGCACATCATCTATAAGTCTTCTCAAGAAGTAGGGCTTCATAGTCCTCTTTGCTTGTTCGTTGCGCTTAGACTCGTGTTGACTCTTGCCGCGCTCATCAAATTTCGGGAACATCGCAAAACTTGCTTGAGCTCCTCTTTGCGGCCCTCAGAGAGCTGCGGCATCACGAACACCAAGATGGACATGAGTTCAAACAGGTTATTCTGCAGTGAGGTGCCAGTCAATAAGATGCGACAATCAACATCCTATTGACTGGCACCCTATTGACTGGCATCCTATTTACTGGCGTCCTATTGACTTGCATCCTATTGACTGGCATCCTATTGACTGGCATCCTATTGACTGGCATCCTATTGACTGACATCCTATTGACTAGCATCCTATTGACTGGCATCCTATTGACTGGCATCCTATTGACTGTCATCCTATTGACTGCCATCCTATTGACTGGCATCCTATTGACTGACATCCTATTGACTGGCATCCTATTGACTGGCATCCTATTGACTGACATCCTATTGACTAGCATCCTATTGACTGGCATCCTATTGACTGGCATCCTATTGACTGTCATCCTATTGACTAGCATCCTATTGACTGGCATCCTATTGACTGGCATCCTATTGACTGGCATCCTATTGACTGGCATCCTATTGACTGGCATCCTATTGACTGGCATCCTATTGACTGTACTCCTATTGACTAGCATCCTATTGACTGGCATCCTATTGACTGGCATCCTATTGACTAGCATCCTATTGACTGGCATCCTATTGACTAGCATCCTATTGACTAGCATCCTATTGACTGGCATCCTATTGACTAGCATCCTATTGACTGGCATCCTATTGACTGGCATCCTATTGACTGACATCCTATTGACTAGCATCCTATTGACTGGCATCCTATTGACTGGCATCCTATTGACTGTCATCCTATTGACTGGCATCCTATTGACTGGCATCCTATTGACTG
>SDVV010023989.1:0-12660 GCA_016164225.1 Gammarus roeselii
GGCACTTTGGACTCAACATAGCTGGTGCTAGTTGAATATTTTATCGAAGTCATTTATATTTAATTAGAATGTATAATACGAAATGTCACTCAGGTTCTATATTAATCATAATAGAAAATAAAGACGTATATTTTTTATTCGTATCTGCTAAACACGTTCTCGTATTGAATAAATATTTTATTCGACAACTGTTGAGTTTTTTCCACGATGTCTGTATATTTGTACCCAAAATTTTAGTATGTACAGCAAAGGCAGCTTTCTTTGAGCATCGCTTGCGACCAAAGGAGCGGATTACGAATATAAGACAGTTGGCTCACTTAAGGGTCCTGCCTGTCCTGCGACAGTAGGCTCGCTTAAGCTCCATGACAGGCCTTCATTCTATCACTGCTACGGAATAGGACAACTGGACTGGAGCCCCATAGAAGGCCTTCATTCTATCACTGCTACAGAATAGGACAACTGGACTGGAGCCCCATAGAAGGCCTTCATTCTATCACTGCTACGGAATAGGACAACTCTCACAACGCAACTTATCGACCATGTTGTTCGCATATGTGATGTCCATTCAATTTATTTACTTCTTCTACTCAGCTACAAATGTTTAAATTACTGGGGTAGTTGCTCGGAAGAAAAATTCAATGCTCACCGTGGACCCCAACTTGCTTGAGCGATCCCTACTCCATCTCTGGTAAAGAAGGGATCGCTGAAAAAAATCAATCAATTTTAGAACGACTGAATTAGTGAAGGTGAATGGCCGGATGGAATCATAAACACTCGACTCATCCGACCATACAGTATTCTTTGAGCGATTAATGATGCTCAATAAATGTGAATTTCGTGCATCGCCATACATTTCATTAGGAAAAAGAATTGCAGAATTAATTTGTCCGGCATGAGCAGATACAATGGGGCACTGATATCACGCCTAATGGGGCACTGATATCAGCGTTCCCCTAATGGGGCACTGATATCAGCGTTCCCCTAATGGGGCACTGATATCAGTGTCCGCCTAGTGGGGCACTGATATCAGTGTCCGCCCAATAGGGCACTGATATCAGTGTCCGCCTAATGGGGCACTGATATCAGTGTCCGCCTAATGGGGCACTGATATCAGTGTCCGCCTAATGGGGCACTGATATCAGTGTGCGCCTAATGGGGCACTGATATCAGTGTCCGCCTAATGGGGCACTGATATCAGTGTCCGCCTAATGGGGCACTGATATCAGCGTTCCTCTAATGGGGCACTGATATCAGCGTTCCCCTAATGGGGCACTGATATCAGCGTTCCCCTAATGGGGCACTGATATCAGCGTTCCCCTAATGGGGCACTGATATCAGCGTTCCCCTAATGGGGCACTGATATCAGCGTTCCCCTAATGGGGCACTGACATCAATGAACAGTGAATTAATCACTGTAAAGTCTAGAGTGAGTTACTCCCTGAAACTCATTCCTCTCAAATAAAGGCCCCGTAATGCGACAGTTTTGGCCAAATGCTGCATCTAGATACATTTTTAGAGTATCTTGTCCATTACCTTCATGTAGAAACTGAACTAGTTCATGGGACAAAGTGTCTAGACACGGTATTTTGTCCGTCCCTGACGAAAGTTGAGAATGTTGAAGGAGCACTAGGCGTCGCCCTGGTATTGTTCAGTTAATTAGTCCCATAATAATTTTTTTAAACGCATAAACATTCCATGAAAGCGTGTAGCAATACTAAGATAATCAATGATTGATGAGAGAAGTTGTGCGGTTTCGTTTCTGCAGCATGCGTGTTGCAATCGGGGAAGCTTCGTCGAATGCCGCAGCTCTAGATAATAATGATCAGTAATATAGCCGATGAAAAAAAATAATTTATTTCGTATATATGATATATAATGATCATTTGCCTAATGGCTATATCATACGGTTAAAAATTGAAATATCGTATATACAGTTAATAGAAATCGTGAGTTCTCTCGCTATTGACTTCGAAATCAAAGGTTTATCAGATCATACCGCCAAAACCCTGTCTTCGATATATAACAATGTTGACTAATATATTCCATGAAAGTAATATGTCAACAATAATTTGTTTGAACGGAACGCAACAAGACGTTTTGGATAGAAAATATTAGCGGTAATCCATTAAAGGTCGAAATTTCGCAATGGGTTGAAAATGTATGCCTTAACCCCAGTCGACGCATGTCGTAAGCAAGCAAACCCAGTACCTCGCCATAACCACTCGGCCACACTGCAAAAATTGGGCTTCAAGTTTTTGTGAATTTTGCACTGTTCAAGTTAGGCTCTACACCTCCCTCTGTTATTACATGCATCACCCACATCAACTTGAAGCATGTTTTTTGTACCGAGGATGACCGGGTGGTTAAAGCGTTGATCTATGATACCATCAACGATGCATTTCATAGTATTGAGTACCGGCTCGAGTAATCTCCAATGATGCACATACACCGTCAAAAAGTATACCCCACGCTATTTTGTTTTGTAACGAGTGAACTTGGTGTACCCTGTCCGAAAGAACTTGGACGAGGTGTCACCTCTCGGCAGGTAGGAGAGACTAAATGGTAGTTTAACAAAATGAGATTGAAGACAGCTGTGAAATGTTTTCTACTGCTATTCTTAGTTAGGGCAAGTTTGTAGATACACCCCAATGAATAGTACCAGCCTCTATGTTGATGATGTAGAGTAGCAATCGAAACTTCGTTTCAAGGCAATTGAAGTGAACTTTACAGGCCACTGGTTTCTGTTTGCTAGGAAGAAATTTACCCGAAGTATTTGCATGGTGTTGTTAAAATTTCTGAGATCACTCGTAGTCGGGGTAAAGAGATTCAAATTTTTGGAGAGAGTGGTCTCCCATCACGTCATTGCTCTTAAAGCACCCATTTGTCCACATAACCTACGGATAAGATTAGTTGAATACGAGTTCACATGTATGAAAACAATATAAGCACGCTACGACTGCTCTCCAAAAAAAAATGGGAGAGTAGTTTACACATGTAAACTACTTTCCAATTTTTTAATCTACGGTGTTTACAAGTGTAGGAAGACAACAGCAAGCATATTGGCCCAAACTAGGTTGCGTTTTGATAGCAAGAGGATAAGTTCTGAAGAAGAACGTCTATGAGAGCTGCATGCGCAATTTCTGTTTCAAAAACAGCAAGAAAGGGTACTTTTC
Organism: Gammarus roeselii; assembly: GCA_016164225.1. NCBI lineage: Eukaryota > Metazoa > Arthropoda > Malacostraca > Amphipoda > Gammaridae > Gammarus > Gammarus roeselii. The sequence goes on from SDVV010023989.1 coordinate 3,174, forward strand.
ATCTATTTATCTGCGATTTATGTAGAACTTATCGAGCTGAGACTTCTAAGCTTTGATTGTATTGCTTCTATACCACCTCTGCTGGAAGTTTGTTCCATTCTTCGACAACTCTACACGTGGGAAAATTGTGTGTGATGTCGAGTGAAAACGTTCCCAACGATTTTGAATCCATTGTTCCTAGTCACTACGTTCGTATCTAGGGTGAAAAGGTTCGCTCGGTCGACGTTTTCCTTACCCTTTGTAATCTTCCACACTTCGATCAAGTCGCCTCTGACACGACGTTTCTCAAGCGGATAAAGATTGAGTTCACTCGTACGATTTATTCCGCAGCGAAGGGATGGGATGGGTTGCTATACGTTAAACCTTCTCTAATTTAATAACGTATTTTCTTAGAGATGGAGACCAGAATCGAACGGAATACTCGAGATGCGGTCTAACAAACGCATTGTATAACTTGAGCATACTGTGTGGATTTTTGTACGAAATAGTGCGGGATGCCATACCTAGCATTTTGTTGCCTTTCTTGGCAGCAACATTGCATTGCATTGCTTGCTACTTTTTAAGTCGTTACTTATGATGACTCTTAAATTTCTCTCTTCAGTGACAGAAGTGAGTTTCTTTCTGGACATTGAATATTCGTGCTTGAGGTTAAGAGGACCAATGTGCATAACTTTTCATTTGTCTACATTAAATTTCATTTGCCACTTTTCTGACCAATCAACCTGGCCCTCTAGAACGGTTTGCACATTTCCTTCTATCTTAGTACCGTCTGCAAACTTGCTAATGTTTGAGAATGCGTTGCTATCGAGATCGTTAATGACTATAATAAAGAGATCTGGACCTAGCACGTATCCATGAGACACGCCGCTTGTAACATTTCCCCATGAGGAGGAAGCGCCGTAAAGTACAACTCGCTGCCGTCTGTCCGTGAGACAGCATTTTATCCAGTTGTTGAGCTCGCCTCGAATACCGATGCTGTGCAATTTACTAACTAGGTGCTTGTAAGGGACTTTATCAAAGGCTTCTTGAAAATAAAGGTAAATGATATCGATTTGAGAATTTTTGTTGTGGATTTCGATTATATTCTTGAAAGAAGTAGCAGGTTCGTAGGATAGGAACTGATGTCTAAAACCATGCTGAGAGTCGCCAATCAATTTGTTTGATTCTGAGAATTCTGTAATTTTATCCGTTATCAAACTTTCCGTCAATTTGACAATGACTGAAGTGAAACTGTAATTTACGGGGTATTTTTATCCCTTTTTTAAAAATTGGGGTAATATTAGCCTCTTTCCATTTAGGGGGCAGGTGCCATTTGTGAAAGATTGGGGGAAAAATTCTGATAAATGTTCGGCCATTTTCGTTTTTAGTCTCTTTCAGAATTCTGGGATGAAATTGATCCGGACTTGGAGATTTTGTGACTTTCAATTTATCTATATATTCAATAACTGTACTGAGAGCTTCAATTCGTCTTTCCGCTATGATATCCTCAGGATCGGGAATATCCTGATTCTCTAACGTAAATACAGAACAAAAGTATTCATCAAGTTGAGCACTCAGTTTGGTGTCGTCTGTTTCTAGCTCACCAGCATCGTTCTTGAGAGGACCATTAACAGATCTTGATTTTTTTTGCTCGAAAAATAACTAAAAAATTATTTTGGATTAATTTTGGCATTCGCGACAACTTCATTTTCATAATATTTCTTCTCAAGTTTCTGGACCCTCTCTAGATCTCTTCTGCTGATGTTGTATTCATTTTTTGTTACGTCGTCATGTGGATGTTTCTGTTTTATTGAGTGCTTTGCTTTCTGTCGTGACTGTAGGCGCTGCAGTTCTAATTTCCAGTACTTAGGCTGATTGACTGCTGTTCGCCGGTTTTTGCCCGGGATATGCTCATAGCCAATATTTTTAAGTGCAGCTAGAAAGTTGTTAAGCGATTGGTTGACATCTTGTCCGAGGGATATATTTGATGAGGCTATTGACTCTCTTAGGCCATCAAAGTTAGCTAATCTAAAGTTGGGGACTTTTTCCTAGTTTGTTGACGTTTTCAACTTGAGCTCTATCAAAAATCGGATACAGTTGTGGTCGCTGGTTTCGAGGGGTTCTCCCACTTCCACGTTCTTGACATGAAAGTCGCGTGCTTTAAATAGTGGATAAAGAATATTGCTATCTCTTGTAAGTGTCTTCACCATTTGGGTCATGAACTTATCGTCTGCAAAATCAACCAGACTTTGGCCGGTTGCAGTGCATTCGTCTGTTTCCCAATCATTGTCAGATATTGAAGTCTCCAAGCACAATACTAGGCTGTGTTGTAACGACATCGACGAAGGTGTTGTAAAGATCGATATCATCTGCAACCTTGCTTTTTGGGGGACGATAAACGGGAGTGATTTGACATTTTATATGTTTACCGACTACTTTGATTGATACTATGTCGTGTCTGCTGTTTGGAATAGTGACTTCTAATATTTGTAGAGTGTTTTTCACAAGAAACGGCACTCCACCGTCCTCCTGGTCATGTCTACATTTGTGAAGTAGTGAGGAACCGGGAAGAGTTAATTCGCCTATATAATGCCCAGTGGTCAATTTCGTCCACGATTCCGTGATTGCTTTCATGTCGATACTTTCATCAATTGCAAGGATACCTATTCATTCGATCTTGTCTCGGAGACTTTTTGCGTTCACATAGCAACATTTGAGACTATTGTTGGTCACATTGACATGATTTTCTTGACTTATACTGATTCTACTTTGAGACCTTGTGTCGGAGCCTAGACTTTCGATTACGTTTACGCGAGTCGTACTAGCGGAGCAGCAACTAATACTTCTAACTCGGACTGGATTGATGACAGGAATTTTTTTGCGATGTTTTGATGGGCTCCTGTATTGGTTGTGTATCTAGTGTTGTCACGGGTGGTGGCCGTTGGGTCATTCCGTCGGGCACTGCTGGCGGAGTTGTGGGTTGGATATCGTGTGCGTTTTTTGACTTATTTTCGGTGGCAAGACCAGCGCAGATGTTTTCAATTATGTTTTCGAGTGTATTGAGTCCGTACGTGTTTATGCAAGCCTTGTAGGTTATTTTGTTGAGGTTATAGTACTTTGATCAGAAATTGGGATTTTCTGAGCTTTGCAGAATGTTGCTAGGCGATTCTTGAATAAAATCCTCTTCCTTAACTTGTATCTACTTTGGTTCGGATGGGGCAGGATGCCAGGGACATGAATGTTCGCGTTTGAGCTTTTGACATTGGTTACCATAGTTTCATACCTTTTCCATGTCGATTCCGTCTGCGACACGTTTTTTGCTCCGACTGTAGTATAATTCGTTTGGAAAAATGATTATGCCTTCGACCTCGTCGATTTTCAAGTCTGAATTACCGAGTATTTTCAGTTGAGTTCTCCCCTTTCGCTGTTTTGATTTGAAGGTGTTGACATTGTAGTCACCAATCATAATAATTCCCTCTGTATTCTGAGAGTCCATTTCATCAAGTAATATATCAAATCTGTTACGTGTGTTGGGTCGGATGTGGTGAGGTTATGGCACAACGTGTGTTGCACTGTCGCAGCGTGGCTGCCTCCTGCTTACTATGGTTGTGTACAGTGCACCGCTATCTTTGACTGAGTTTTCTATCAATTTGATGCTGTCATTTGTCTCTGCGTCTTGAGTTGAAAGCTTCTTGGCCAATTCGGAGTCTAGTTGCACTTGAAGTTCTTTCATTTGATTTAGGGTGGCCTCAGTAGTTTCTTTGACTGCTGTTCATCAGATCTTTGAATTCGTGGAATTGTTTCGACACGTTTTCCCATTTCGATTCAACAGCTAGCGACCGGGTGTCCGTGTTGACTGTCTTGATTTTGAACGATTCGTTAGAGTCATGACTGAGTAGTGCCTTCAGTTGTTTGATTTCCTCTGCCTGTTGTTTGATTTCCTCTGCCTGTTGTTGATTTCCTCTGCCTGTTGCCATAGTTTGCAGCGGGCTGTCTTGCATTCCCCATTCGAAGGACTACTGTGCAAATTTCTGGCAGGGCTAGAAGAACTATCGCAAACCATTAGTTCGGCGGCGTACGATTGGTGGCATATGCCTCATGCTAACTTAGCCTGAACCATCATGGGCTGGTGAAGAGATTACCGGTGGGAGAATGGACCTGTTTCTTGAGTTCTATTTTTGTGGTTTCTTGTAGACCGCAGCAATGAATGTAATAATGATAAATATTTGCGGGATGTGACGATTATATCGAAGAATTGAAAACTGAATTAGAACGGAATTAGTACAAAAGCGAGTCGGGTGCGCGTTATCGTCGGATGCGCGTTATCGTCGGATGCGCGTCAGCGCAAGGTTACTTCCTTCAACGGGATTGAGATGAATGCAAAGCCAGACTAATTCGTAGCTGCTCCCTTCTGCTTCCTAATGTTGTGGAAATGATAGCATGATTCCGGGGATCAACCTTGTACCAGACATGACCTGTGGAGTATCAGAAAATGACGGAAAAATTAATTAAATTTCCGTAAATGGAGTGCTATGAAATCATAGCACGATTCTAAGCTGCAAGATGCAAAGTGTCACTGTCGGGCATCCTATAGTTATTTTGAGCATGACCCACCTAAAATAGTTATTATGAGTATGTACCACCTTCAATATGAGCATGAACCACCTACAATATACCAGTCACGGTACAATGCAATGGTACCACCTGATACAAGTTACTATTGGTTTTGTTACAGAGAACTGGCCACATTTGATAATGTTGAAAATCGGAGTACCAGAAGTAACCGAGAGAAAATAGATATATGTATATAACTGAAAACCTTACTGTGACTATACAGGGCATTAGCAACGAAAGTTTACAAAAATATGACCAATAAAAACGACGCAAGAATATAATCTGGAGAGCACTTTAATGACGCGAATAAGCTCATAATAAAATAGAAAATTGTGAAAAAAAGTAGCTACTTACAAGCAATCTTCAAAAGCAAGAATATAGGCTGATCGACACCTAAAAATGCAAACTAAAGACTATAGACACTAGCCTATCAATACATGAGAAAAATACGTATAATCTATTGAACACCTGTGCGCAAGAATTGATTCGAGAGCCCAGGCTTTCTAGAGCACTGGAGTCAATGTCCTTCTGGCACCGTACCTGATGTACCCAAGCTAATGTTCCCAAAGAAGTGATGACCACCTCACAATGTTGGTCAGAGGTAGACTGAAGTTGAAGTCGGAGTAAGGCACTTGTGGGATTTATTCCTGATCATCGCAACATAAACACAGGAGTACAATATTTTCTTTTGATGGGTTACACATAACGCGTGGAATGCCTAGTAGTGCGCACTCTTTTCTGGAACTATGATCAAAACTGATATCTATTCTGGCACTATGATCGAAATTGCTATCTATTCTGGAACTATGATCAAAACTGCTATCTATTCTGGCACTATGATCGAAATTGCTATCTATTCTGAAACTATGATCAAAACTGCTATCTATTCAGGCACTATGATCGAAATTGCTATCTATCTAAATGCCCAATAGTATTTTCCGAGAGCGCATCATTGAGTTCATTTAAGTGAAAACACTATGCAACTTTAGAAAATAGATGAACTGGTGTGTAGGGAAGGCGTTAAACTGAATGTAGCAAGCACGGTGAACCGGCCTGTAATAAGCGCGATGAGCTGACGTGTAGCGAGCGCAGTGAGCTGGCGTGATGCGAGCGCTATGGACTGGCGTGAAGCGAGTGCGATGGACTGGCGTGTAGCGAGCGCGATGAACTGGCGTATTGCGAGCGCGATGTACTGGCGTGTAGCGAGCGCGAAGAGCTGGCGTGTAGCGAGCGCAATCAACTGACGTGTAACAAGCGCGGTGAACTGGCGTGTAGTGAGTGCGATGAACTGACGTATAGCGAGCGCGATGAAATGGCGTGTAGCAAACGTAATAAACTAGCTTGTAGTGGGAGCGATGAACTGGCGTGTGGCTAGAGCGATGGACTGGCGTGTAGCAAGCGCGATGACCTGGCGTGTAGGCAAGAGCTGTTGTAGAGGTGTAATCTTCCACGGGGAGCGAGGCACTCACGCATTGGGTGCGGTGAGCTGCTGTGCTTAAGATGACTGAAATTTGTTGGAGCGCGATGTTGTTGATCACTTTGCTCATCATTGTTGAGTATTTGACTCTTCGTTGTTGATCATTTGGCTCATCGTTGTCCTTAAATCTTGTTACCCTCCTTGCTTATCGTCGTTGGAAACCTAGCTCATCGTTGACGAAGCAACGACTAATACTAACCAAAGGTAAATTATTCTTCAGTAGGATATTTGTTTCGACGTTATACCTTAACAACGGTTCTAACTGAATTAGGCAGATTGAATCTGAAATATAAATATACAAATTTAAAAAAGGATTCTCTAAATCTTTCATCGCTAACGAATTTCTTGTATCTGATGTGACTTTTGGTTCAGGTTTCTTCTAATTGGTTACGTAACATGGTTGATGCAATCTCATTTATTGACCGCGATAAATTGTATAATTTTGAATGTTGAAGAATAAGGGACCTCCTTAGCGTCTAGCGTCGCCATGGTTACACAATGATTAGGCTGACGCGGTTATGATTGCCAAGGGGCGTTGCTAGGGTTTGTTAATTCTCTGGCGAATGCCATGGTGTGTTACCTTCTAAGTGTGTTACTTTCTGAGTGTATGTTACTTTCTGAGTGTATGTTACTTTCTGAGTGTATGTTACTTTCTGAGTGTATGTTACTTGCTGAGTGTATGTTACTTTCTGAGTGTATGTTACCTTCTAAGTGTATGTTACCTTCTAAGTGTGTAACCTTCTAAGTGTATGTTACTCTCTGAGTGTTTGTTTCTTTCTAAGTGTGTTACCTTTTGGGTGGGTGTTACCTTCTGAGTGTTTGTTTCCTTCTAAGTGTGTGTTACCTTCTGAGTGGGTGTTTCCTTCTGAGTGTGTGTTACCTTCTGAGTGTGTGTTACCTTCTCAGTGTGCTACCTTCTGAGTGTGTGTAACCTTGTGAGTGCGCATATCCCGAGTATGTAACCTTTTGAGTGTGTGTTACCTTCACAGTGTGTTACTTTCTGGAGGCTGTGGTGTTACCTTCTGAGTGCTATGGTGTGTATTACCTTCTGAGTGCTATGGTGTGTTACCTTCTGAGTGCTATGGCGCGGGTTACCTTCAGAGTGCTATAGTGTGTATTACCTTTCGAGTGCTATGGTGTGTGTTACTTTTCGAGTGCTATGGTGTGTATTACCTTCTGAGTGCTATAGTGTGTATTATCTTCAGAGTGCTGTGGTGTGTGTTACCTTCTGAGTGCTATGGTGTGTTACCTTCTGAGTGCTATGGTGTGTTACCTTCAGAGTGCTATGGTGTGTTACCTTCTGAGTGCTATGGTGTGTATTACCTTCTGAGTGCTTTGGTGTGTATTACCTTCAGAGTGCTATGGTGTGTGTTACCTTCAGAGTGCTATTGTGGGCGATACCTTCTGAGTGCTATGGTGTGCGTTACCTTCTGATTGCTATGGTGTGTGCTACCTTCTGAGTGCTATGGTGTGCATTACCTTCTGAGTGTTATGGTGTGCGTCACCTTCTGAGTGCTATGGTGTGTATTACCTTCAGAGTACTATGGAGTGTGTTACCTTTTGAGGGCTATGGTGTGCGTTACCTTTTGAGGGCTATGGTGTGCGTTACCTTCCGAGTGCTATGGTGTGTATTACCTTCAGACTGCTATGGCGGTGTTTTCTAGTGCCATGACGTGTTACCTTTTGAACGCTATGGGGGGGGTTGAAATTGATACTCATGGTGTGTTTCCGCATTCTTAACTTTTTGAAATGTTCATTTACCAAGGTTTTGCATTCATTTACCCTCATCTGTTTGAGCTGTTAATTTAACCTTACCTGTTTGAGATGTTCATTTACCCTTTCTTGTTTGAGATGTTATTTTACCCGTACCTGTTTGATATATTCATTTACTCGTACCAGTTTGATGTATTCATTTGCCCATACCTGTTTGAGATGTTCATTTACCCTTCCTTGTTTGAGATGTCATTTTACCCTTACCTCTTTTATATATTCATTTACACTTACTTGTTTGATATATTAATTTACCCTTACCTGTTTGAGATGCTCATTTACCTGTACTTGTTTGAGATGTTTATGAATGCTTGTGTTGTGATGTTTTCGTGAATTTACTTTTGCATTTTCTGCAAGTGTTTCATTTTGTCTCGCTTGCCAGCCTTGCTGTGCTCGAACGGATTGTTTTGGTTGTTCGGTCGCCGGACCTGCCAATATATTTATGTAGAAGTGTCTGTGAGCAACATTTACATTCCCTTCTGAACACGAAAAGAAACAGAGCTATTTCTGAGTTTTTGTTGTTGCTCCTTTCATTGCTACTTGCCATTCCTTCCATAACAGATGAGAACTGTGTTCCTCTGTGTGTTGAGGATCACATTGCCACTTGACATTCCCTCCATAACAGATGAGGACTGTGTCCCTCTGTGTGTGTTGAGGATCACATTGCTTCTTGTTATTCCCTCCATAACAGATGAGAACTGTGTTCCTCTGTGTGTTGAGGATCACATTGCTACTTGACATTCCTTCCATAACAGATGAGGACTGTGTTACTCTGTGTGTTGAGGATCACATTGCTACTTGCCATTCCCTCCATAACAGATGAGAACTGTGTTCCTCTGTGTGTTGAGGATCACATTGCTACTTGACATTCCCTCCATAACAGAAGAGAACTGTGTTCCTCTGTGTGTTGAGGATCACATTGCCACTTGACATTCCCTCCATAACAGATGAGAACTGTGTTCCTCTGTGTGTTGAGGATCACATTGCCACTTGACATTCCTTCCATAACAGATGAGGACTGTGTTCCTCTGTGTTCCTCTGTGTTTTGAGGATCACATTGCTACTTGACATTCCTTCCATCACAGATGAGAACTGTGTTCCTCTGTGTGTTGAGGATCACATTGCTGCTTGACATTCCCTCCATAACAGATGAGAACTGTGTTCCACTGTGTGTTGAGGATCACATTGCCACTTGACATTCATTCCACAACAGATGAGGACTGTGTTCCTCTGTGTATTGAGGATCACATTGCCACTTGACATTCCTTCCATAACAGATGAGGACTGTGTTCCTCTGTGTGTTGAGGATCACATTGCTACTTGACATTCCTTCCATCACAGATGAGAACTGTGTTCCTCTGTGTGTTGAGGATCACATTGCCACTTGACATTCCCTCCATAACAGATGAGAACTGTGTTCCTCTGTGTGTTGAGGATCACATTGCCACTTGACATTCCTTCCATAACAGATGAGGACTGTGTTCCTCTGTGTTCCTCTGTGTTTTGAGGATCACATTGCTACTTGACATTCCTTCCATCACAGATGAGAACTGTGTTCCTCTGTGTGTTGAGGATCACATTGCTGCTTGACATTCCCTCCATAACAGATGAGAACTGTGTTCCACTGTGTGTTGAGGATCACATTGC
>SDVV010023990.1:0-12660 GCA_016164225.1 Gammarus roeselii
GTGCAGTTGACCTCGAAGCAGCGATACTGGACTGCTCCTGACAAAAGCGCGGGATTGCAATTAGTCTCCTAGCAAAGCTGTGCAGTTGACCTCGAAGCAGCGATACTGGACTGCTCCTGGCAGTGGCTCGGGACTGCAATTAGTCTCCTAGCAAAGCTGTGCAGTTGACCTCGAAGCAGCGATACTGGACTGCTCCTGGCAGTGGCTCGGGACTTCATAGTAAGGCAAAAGCACGAGGTTGATCCGCGCAAAAGCTGGGGCTTGCATCTAACAAAGGCCCGTGCCTTTTTAGCGAAGGAACGTGATTGTTAGAGGCATAAACACGTGACTGTTCGTCGTTTCCAGCACAGGTACGTGACTGTTTCTTGAATATTCACGCGACTATTCCTAGCATGCACACGGAACTGCTATGAGCGATGGGAGGCGGCATTCATAGCATAGACACGTGATCTTTTCTAGTATGGACACGTGACCCTTTCTAGAATAGACACTTCAGCATTCCTAGCGAAAGCCCGCGAACGTCTGTAGCATATTCATGGGGGCGATACTGGAGTTCTCACATCAACTATTGCCTCTCATTCTGGGGGAAGTGCACCTTACTCAAAGGAAGAAAAAGCAACGTTGTATAAACTTTGCGGCAAGAAACATGCAATGGTAACCATAGAAAACGAGGGTTGTTCTCTCCTCGAAAAATTATTGCAGAGGCTCAATATCGACAACAAACTGACATTCCATTTGTCGATCAGAATTCACAAAGATCTTGCAGGAAAACATTCACCCGGCAGCCTAATGCACATATATTCTCGAGGTGAAAAGAACAACAGGTTCACTAGAAATAATGTTACTTTGCACGTTGAACACAGGAAAACAGAAACTGGCTGTAGACCTTATTCGATCACTGAATCAAAATCCTGGAACAACCTCCCAACAAACCTCAAGAATCTTGAATCTAACACGTCCTTCATGAATAGGCTTAATGAACATCTATTGACCGATCAATTCAAAACCGCCACTTTGCCTACAAATGCAAAACAACATAATACCAGTAATCAGAAAATGCCTTCTGTGCTTGAAGATAGCCGAAAATATCACCACCATTACACTTTTTATTGAGCCACCATCTAATCGTTTTTACTCTGACGATACATATGTTTTCTATGCTGCTACGGATCTTTGCCAATTACCCCTATATGTTTTATGTTTCGAATGCTTCAATCGTTTTTGTATAATTAAAATATGAGCTCAGTCTTTCGAGGAACAATAGGCAGCTTGCCAGCTTAGACAGAGCTATACTCGATGTGAATATATTTCATTTAATTATTTCTACCAAAAAAAACACAGTTTTTAGTGATACAATCATTGTCACATAAGTTAATAATGTACTTTATGTTCTGTAGCTAAAGTGTACTATCCAATTTTTGTACTCCAATATTAAATTATTTTGATTGTCAATCATTTAATCATTTCCTATCGGTCATGAAGTGTGTATATTCAGCGTTATGAATATATTTTATGTAGAACTTACTCCGTCTATTCACCCCTTCATTATTCATACAATGTTTTAGACCAATCTGTAAAATATGCCTAGCTCATTTCGATTTCCCCACCCCATGTTCTCAGGATTTCCTAACCCCACGTATTGGCGATTTTCCCAACCATATGTATTCGTAATTCTCCAAACCTCTCGTATTCGGGAAAATCACAATTGTATTTGTGATTTTCCAACCTCATGTATTATTGATTTCCAATTGCCAAATGAGACGTCGGCTGTTGATCATTGATTATAATATTGTAATTTAATATCTGTTGCATGAAATCAGAACCGGTGGCCCACTAGAGATGAGCTGCGACGGATTCAAATTGAACTTTGGTTTACGTTAATTCGTATAGTGTAGCTAAATGATAACGAAGTTTTATGTGTAATATTTGAAAATTGCAAACCCATTGCCAAACGATGGAAATATAAGAATTAGTTTGGAAATAATCGATTAGCTCGATGTTTCTAGCACAGGCACGTAGTCTTAAGCTTAGGCACATAATCTTTCCTAGCATAGACACGTGACTGTTCCAAGCATAAGCACGTATTCTTTCCTTTCATAGGCACGTGCCTGCTTCTAGCCTTGGGCGTTACAACTTACTCGATGGCGTGCACCTCGCCCATTTCACGCCCCTGATAACAATAGGAGCTTTGTTATTATAACAGCTGCAGAGTATGACATAAGAATAATGGGATACCAGGTACATCATTACGTGGAAATCTTATATATCCATCCACCCAGGCCACACGTTGGCGAAGGAATTGCTGCACACGACCAAAACATTTTTGATGGATTACTTAGATCGACGTCAGAGGTGCTATAGCAGATCAATAGAAGTGGACGAAAAATTGAGCTTGCCACAACATTTTATTGTGTTAGGTAAAGGGCAGCATTTCAGCTGTAAAAGAATACTGTCTTTGTTTATGAATAAAAATCAAATTTATTTGACGTGTTACGTCAAGTTTGTTTTGCGCTGCAAGGTATTAAATTGTGTTTCAGTATTATTTAATTCGAATATTTAAGCAATAATCTAAAATTTATTATTAAAATAATGCTCTTTTTACAAGATTTAATCTTTTCGTAAGTCGTAATAATTGGAAAACATTTATTTTTCAAAATAAATGTATGTGTTTTGCGACTGTTCATTAGCGTCACGATCAAGTGACTATGGAAAACATGGACAGATTTCGTCTATTCAATGTGTGTGACGCTGACCAAACGAGCCCTCGGTACCTGAGCTCTAATCCATGAAACAAAATACAATACAAATCCTTTATTTTCGTGATACCACGCGGTATTTTGGCATTTAACAATGTAGCTATGCACTAAGCATAGGATACTCAGTAAATATAGTAACAATTTTACTAAATTCGGGATTATGGTTACACCTCAAATTTGGAAGGTTCCACTGAAAAAATGAGTGCATTCAAATTCCCGCTGCCGATAAAAATATCTATAAGAAAAATTCTTGGGGATAAGTTTAAAAAGGCGCTCTCGGGCATATGGGTCGGACATATATGCGTTGTGTTGTTTTGAGAAGGGCGTTACTCTTGGCCGCGTAACAGCATCGCAAAAATGCATTCAAGTAAAGAATAAAAATTGAAATCAAGGCGTATATTCAGACACTCGACAACAAGCATCTGTGTTCGGACTCCCTTTGTCACTCATTAACGCAAATTCGTGAATAATCCTTGTATAAAGCGTCTACAAGGCAGGGCATGGTTTTGCCTCTGAGTTTAGACTGCAAACTCATATAAATAAATAAAAACAAGACCTGCAATAACGCACCAGTGACCACATGCACAAAATCCCCACATTCAACAGCACTCATCCATACAGAGGTGGAACGACGTATCATGCAGAGCTAATGCTAGTCCACGTGCAAGGGTCGTTCATTCCACATGCTAGCTCATAGTGCTAGCTCATAGTGGAGCTAATGCTGATCCACGTGCAAGGGTCGTTCATTCCACATGCTGGCCCATGGTGGAGATGATGTACTACGATTGATTGAAATAAGTGTTTACCGAATCACAGTTTCACATGCAGTTCTACACGATAGAAATATACAACAGCAGCAAGAAAAAGAGTGACAGTAAAAATGTAGAGGTATGATATATTAGTAGCAAGTGCTGTAATCAAACACACTTGCGCAGAATACCTCGTTTAGCGTAGTGGGAAAAGTAAGAAAAATTGGGAACTGTTTTTTATTACAAATGCTACTATTCTAGAAGAGGACAAAGTCATCAAAAATACCTTAATTTGAAATGCATCGCAATAGGGAATTTTGTTTATTTCCCTCAGTATTCCTCAGTATGAAGGCAGTTAAAAAAAGTCCAGTCCGATCAATGGATGCTGGACAAATCATCACGCTATCAAGTGACTTGGTCAATTTTTTATTCCATAGAAGAAATACCCAACGTACAGTATTTACATAAATTACATCCGATCAAATATTCAAATACAAGTGAGTTCATGTACTCGTTAGCGTCGCGCCCGATATCAGACGGCATGGTCAGTTGGCTTTCCTAGATATAAATCCCTTCCGAACAAGTATCCAAGTGCAAGTTAGTTCTCACGACCTAACCGCCATTTGGGAAGATCATGACCACGCGCTCGATACTTACTGACATGGTCAGTTTGCTTTCTAGGAAGAGATACTCTGCATATATACATAAATTGCATTCCAACAATTATCCAATTGAAAAACAGTTCAAATACTGTGTGGCTCTGCTGATACCCTGTGTCTCGATAACTGGCAGATGCCATAAAAAAGGCACCCAACCCAGTGACGCAAAGTGGGAGGATCCAAGATTAAGATGGTTCTGGTTTGGAACCGCACATGTTGCAAGGGCCCGATATACTGTATGCTCGCTACCAAGTCTAAAGCGCTAATGTTTTTTTTCGAACTTACGAAGATAATTTTATCCGGCTACCCCTTCCCAATGGGCGTACAGCAGAGTGGTACATTTTTGTATGCATTGGAGGATTTGTTAATGCCAGCTGCGAGCTTGTTGAAAGGGTTTGCGCTTGAGACTGAAAACGCCCTTGCACGAGTCTTTGTTCTTCTGAACTCGATATCAATGGTACTTCCGTTACACGTTATCCGACTGTACTGCACTACGATTCTAGAACCCAATATCATTTAGGCATGACAGCTTGCTCTGATATCTGAAAACACGTATAGCCTTCATAAGTTACAGTCGTTCGTTTATGTTTAATCAGTCGAGTTTGTTTAGCAGGGGCGTCACGTGATCACTCTTTGTAAAATTTCCATCGGGAGTTCCCTCCGCCGTGAAGTTCAGGCACTGTGGGTTTTCGTAACACTTTCTAATATTTGTTCCACGTGATCGGGTAGTAGTGAACACGTTTAAAGATTGAGAAATCAATTACGAGAAGTCTCAATATCAAGTCAAGTTGTATTTGGTTTGATTGAGTAGCATGTGTCCCTAGAGCAAAGCTCCTCCAACTGGTGTTTAATGGTCATATTGGGATCGAGCCAAACTCCCAGGCTAAACCGGAAACAACAATATTTTTGGGGAATTCAAGTGTATTTGCAATTGATCCACAGAATAACGCACGTGGTTTAATTTGCATTGACTGTTAACCAGTTTTAAATATACCGGTTAGGAATGTGAGTCTAGATTGTTTCTGCATCTTCCTTCAACTCATCTAATTTGCTGGCCGGTCGAATGAACAAGAATTAAACATCAGCAGCAAATATTGTCATTTTTGCGTTGTAAACAAGGCATCCCCGACTCGTGTCATTTGCAAACAGGACGAAAAATAACAAGTCCGAGAACCGATCCCTGTGGAACTTTACAATTTACGGATATCTGAGGAATGGTTTTAGGATTATAGCATTTAAGATTTTAAATGCATGTAGGTATAATGGCAGGTTGTAAAATTACAAGATTCTCAATTATTCAATATGTCATGACGAACGAAAGCATCACATTGAACTATTGATTTACATTCGATTTAGTAAAATAAGTCAGTTCTACAGTCGTTTAAGTAATCATGACAATATACTGTTTACGTTGACCTTTTCTCATAAACGTGTGGGAGCGGTAACAGCTTTTGAGCTGTAGACTGTTAAATGTTTTTGTGCTGTAGACCATTAAATGATTTCGTAATGTAGACTATTAATGCTTTCGTGATGAAGGCTATAAAATGTTTTCGTGCTGTAGACTATTAAATGCTTTCGTGCTGTAGACTATTAAATGCTTTCATGCTGTAGACTATTAAATACTTTAGCGAGTTAAAACAGGACGAGTAACGATGTTCAGTTTTAGTGAATTGCTTTGTAGACGTGTTCGGAGATTTTGATAAATACGTCTTCAGTGCTAAACCATTGAGGGTGTGAGTGCACTTAAGACACGTTGCTTCTTGGCCATCCAAAGTAAGACCTATTTAGAGAGTTTAAGTCCAATTTAAAGTCTCTGAATGAGAGGACAGCTCTTGTAACCTCCACACGTGAAAAGCCTGCTTTGAAAGTCGCATGCGTTACCGTAAAATCACGCCAGGCCCTCACGCGAGCCTCACGCGACACTCATGCACACCTCATGCAGCCCTCACTCGCCCTCACACGCCCCTCCGTTGCTCCTCACGTGTCCAGCTAGCGACCTTCATTTGCCCTCACGAACTTTTTTCCAGTCACTAGCCCATCTCCTCATTCCTCCATCATGCAACCCTTCCTCGTACTTCACGCGACCCCATTCGCCTCTCACGCGACCCTCACTCGCTCCTACCACAACCCCCATTTGTCCCTGCCTTGCCTGTTATTCGCGCCTTCCTTGACCCTCCTCTGTCCCCTACTCGAGCTTTCCGTGACCTTACCTCGTACCTAACTTTACCCTTATTCTACCTACCCTCTCCCCTGACTCTATCATCAATCGCCCCTCACTCCAGCCTCTATCGCCCCTCACTCCACCACATTAGCCCCCCCATGTACGGACTGTACTATAGTCGAGCATATTGTCTCAAATCGATTCGTTGTTCGATCTAAAAATGCTCTAACTGCATCGTAGTAGACTAAGAGATTGTGGTACTGAGGGTCATTGATCAACCTGCACAAAGCGCTGATGCAGAGGTTTTAATGCCTGCAAGATTGATACGTGCTTCTGCGGAAGAAATCGGTCATTGAATACCGCTCAGCATGATTGATGAAGCTACGTGGTTGATAACCATAGATGAATCAATTTAAGAATTAAATATACCGTTGGCGATAGGATGGACAAGAAAGGAAAGGAGATATTCAAATATCTAGTTGAGCGTCATAAAAAGACTCAACTTGGGTCAGTTGAAATTAAAATTCTTAAACCCGTCGGACGGAAAATCAATATGATACACAGAACATACTTATGAAAAACCCTTCCTTCTCTTATTTAGAGAACAACCTTTTCCTATTCGTAGAACACCTTACTTGTCTTTAGCGGGCGTCATACTCATACTTGGAGACCCCTTATACTTATTTGAAGAACATCATTCGCTTATTCAGAGAACATCCAACTCCAATTAGAGAAATCAGTACTTTTATTTAGAGAACACCATTTATCTTATTTAGAGAGCACCCGTCACATATGTAGAGAAGCTTCTGCACTCATTTATAGAACACCCTACTCGGAATTAGAGAGCACCCTACTCTTATTTTGAGAGCACCAAACTCTTATTTAGAGACTTCATGCCTCTTATTTGGAGAACATTATTATCATATTGACAGAACACCCTACTGCCATGTAGAAAACACCCTACTCCTATTTAGAGAACTCTCTGCACTCATTTAGAGAACACTTCACCGATATTTAGAGAACGCACTACTCCTATTTGAAGAATCGTCTGCACTCTTTTAGCAAACACCTAACTTTTATTTAGAGAACACCCTACTCATATTTGGAGGGCATCCTACTCTTGCTTAGAAAACATCCTTCTCTTATATAGCGAACACCCTTCTCTTATTTAGAGAATATTCTTCTCGTATTTTGCAGATCACCGTTCTCGTATTAAGAGTACACCTTTCTCTTAAATCGAAAACATTCTACTTTTATTACACCCTTTGCCAATTTTGTGAACACCTTACTCTTGCCTTGAGAGCACCTCACTCCTACCATAGTGAAAACTAAGCTTCTTTATAGAGAACGCCCCGCTCTTATCTAAAGAACAAAATGCTATTATTTGGGTAACACCCTTCTCGTATTTAAAAAACACCCACCATTTATTTAGAGAACACCTTTCTCCTACTTTGAGAACACCCTTCCTAAATTTAGGACCAACCTCCTCATATTCAAACAACACCTTTCTCATAGTCAGAGAACACCCTATTATTATTTTAAGAACACCCAACTCTTATTTATAGAACACCTTACCTGTTATTTGGAGATCACTCTACTTCCATCTCGAGAACACTCTACTGTTATTTGAGAACACTTTTGTCTTATTTCGATAACACTCACCTTCTATTTAGAGAACGCCCAACTTTTATTTTGAGAACAGCATCCTTTTATTTAGATAAAATCTTAATCATATTGTGTATAACACACTTTTCGACTGAGACACTTCGAAGGCAAGTTGTGAGGTGCACTTCTATTAAATACAAGACAGTTGCTTCAAATGAATTAATAATAAACGCATCCGTAAGCGCCTTTTGCATTTGATTTTTAAGATTTTCCGTGATTTCACTATTATAGTAATCAGTGTAGATATATACCATCAAATAATATATCAGCTAAATGTCTTAGCTATGTTCATTTGTCTGTACCTTTGACGATTATTCATTCAATGGCAAACATACATGCAGTTAGACTCTTGCATGTACACATGCAACGAAACCTTTAAACATTGCTTTGTTCTTGTTACTCGTATTCATTATGAAAGTAAACATGATACAACGATATTCCAATTACATGTACACATTGAAACACTTGGAAACACTTTGAAACATTTCATTACCACATCTGTTTACAGTTTTCATTTTACAAATGAACATAAATCACAGAATATAAACATGATAACATGTTTAGTAAGATTTTAAACAAATTTTATACACAGAAACAGAATCTGGACCCGGAGAAGCAAAAATGCTTCAAGGGCTACCTGCCTAGACCTAAACCTATCCTAACAGTTACTTAACTCAAGTGGTACGTCTAAAATTCCATTGAAGTATCGAAAACCCCAACAATATTTAAGAAAAACTAAAGATAACATTGTTCACAATGAATTCGATCCGAAAAAGCTCAGACAACTGTATTAATAATGTGAAACAAAATGTAGTTTGAGTTTGAATTTAAAAGTAAATAATGAAGTTGAAGATTTGATTATATTTGGTATGGAATTCCATAATTTGACACCCTTATAGACAATGGGGAATTGCGATTTGGCTTTATTAAACCTTGCTATATTGAATGACTTTCGATTTCTTGTTGAGTGCAAATGTACATCAGACTGGTGCTGTTAATGTTCCAGGAGATGCCTATCATAGTCAAGATGAACAGTTTTATACATATAGACAAGTGTTTAGAAGCTATAGAGATCCTCAATTTTACGAATATCCATCGATTTGAAATAACTACTGATGTGTCCTGTATGAGGAAGGTTATTTATGGCTCTAAATGATTTCTTTTGCATTACTACCATTTCACTCGTCACATTTTTATGACTTGCAAACCAAGCTTCAATTCCATAGGAGAAATTGGGTTCAACTAGGGAAAAATAAATTATTTTGAGAACTTCTGAGTGAGAAAATATTTTAACTTATCCAGGATACAAATTGATTTGCTTAGTTTAGTTGAAATATAATCTACATGATTTTTGAATGTAAGATGACTGTCGAGATGCATGCCGAAAAACTTAATGTGATTCACTGCACTAATATAAGCCTTTCTCATTTTTACCGAGGGAATATCAATGTTACGTTTGTATGAGAACGTAATCAATTTTGTTTTATCAACATTCGTGCAAATTTTATTCGTGTCGAGCCAATTATTTACAGATATTAATTCATTATTTACTTTAATCGCGATGTCCATATCGTTTTTGAAAAGGAGGCTGACTAGGTACTACCATCGGCAAATAGGATGTATTTGAATAGATTTGAAGAATTTGGAAGATCATTTATAAAGGTTAGAAACAATAGTGGCCCCAGGACTGAGCCTTGAGGGACCCCATGACTAACATTGAGAAGATTTGATTTACAGTGTATAATTACAGTGTATTGTTGTCTATTAAAGCGGTTTGATCGTAACACATCCAATGCTAGTCCTCGCACTCCAAGGAAGCGTAACTTGGATAGTAAAATATTATAATCAACGCTACCGAATGCCTTCCAAAATTCTAAAAATATGAATAGTACAACTTGTTCTGGATCTAAATTTTGATACAAAAAACTCATTTGATCTGATATTGCTTGCACTGCTGATTTTTTGCTCAGAAACCCATATTGACCACGATAAAGAATGTTTCTTTGCTATAAATAATTATACAGTTGTTTGTACGCTAAAGATCGGTCACATATACATAGCTATATATATCGACCTGCAGTCAGCTAAGTTTCGACCACTCACCAAAATGAGTGTTCTACTTAACGAATACTTTTGCTCTGTATTTACGTTAGAGAATCAGGATATTCCTAATCCTGAGGATATCGTAGCGGCCAAACAAATTGAAGCCCTCACCACAGTGAACTTTTCCCCCGCCGAAGTTATCAAATACATAGATAAATTGAAAGTCACCAAATCATCAGGTCCAGACCAAATTCATCCTAGAATTCTAAAAGAGACTAGAAACGAAATCGCCAAACATTTATCAAACATTTTCACCCAATCTCTCACAAATGGCACCTGCCCCTCTAAATGGAACGAGGCCAATGTTACCCCAATTTTTAAAAATGGGGATAAAAAGTGTTCCGGCAACTACCGTCCAATTAGTCTCACCTCAGTGATTGGCAAGTTGATGGAAAGTTTGATAACTGATCAAATTACAGAATTCTTAGAATCAAACAAATTGATTGGTGACTCCCAGCATGGTTTCAGGCACAACCGTTCCTGTCTTACAAATCTGCTACTCTTTTTCAGAAATATAATCGAAATACACGACACAAAATCACCAATCGATATCATTTACCTTGACTTTCAAAAGGCCTTTGATAAAGTCCCCCACAAGCGCCTAATTAGTAAGTTGCACAGCATCGGTATTCGAGGCGAGCTTAACAGCTGGATAAAATGCTGGCTTACGGACAGACGGCAGCGAGTTGTACTTGACGGAGCTTCCTTCCTCTGGGGTAACGTTACAAGCGGCGTGCCCCAAGGATCCGTGTTAGGGCCAGTTCTCTTTATAATATTCACTAACGATCTCGATAGCAACGTACTCTCTAACATTAGCAAGTTTGCAGACGATACTAAGATCGGAGGAAAAGTGCAAACTGAACTAAAGTGTCAGCAGATCCAACTAGACTTGAACAAAATTGTTGGGTGGTCAGAAAAGTGGCAAATGAAATTTAATTTCGACAAATGCAAAGGTATGCACATAGGTCTTCATAACCCCAAACACGAATATTCAATGTCTGTAATAAAACTTATTCTCGTCACCGAAGAGAGAGATTTAGGTGTCATCATTAGTAACGACTTAAAAAGCAGCAAGCAATGTAACGATGCTGCCAAGAAAAGCAACAAAATGCTAGGTATGATATCCCGCACTATCTCTTACAAAAACCAGCACAGTATGCTCAAGTTATTTAATGCATTTGTTGGACCGCATCTCGAGTATGCCGTTCAATTCTGGTCTCCATTCCTTAGAAAAGACGTTATTAAACTTGAGAAGGTACAACGTAGAGCTACCAAACTCATCCACTCGCTGCGGAATAAATCGTAAGAAGACAGGCTTCGTGAACTCAATCTTTATTCGCTAGAGAAACGTCGAGTCAGAGGCAACATGATAGAAGTGTGGAAGATTATGAAGGGTAAGAAAAACGTCGACCAAGCGAGCCTTTTCACTTTAGATACAAACGGAGTGACTAGGAACAATGGATATAAAATCGTTAGGAAACGTTTCTCACTCGACATCACGCTCAATTCTTCACGTATAGAGTTGTCGAAGAATGGAACAAACTTCCAGCGGAGGTTGTTAACAGCAATACAATCGAAACGTTTAAGTCACGGCTCGATAAGTTCTACATAAATCGCCGATAAATAGCTAAACCGTTCCATTTCCTGTTGTTATAAATAAATTAGAAATGGCACATGAAGCTCTCTTAGACGTTCTACTTCAAAACTAATCCTCTTGCTACCAGAAGGCAAATTAGTTTGGGCCAATTGGCCTCTTAGACGTTCTACTCCAGAACTAACACTCTTGCTACCAAAAGGCAACCTAATTTGGGCCAATATGTCTGTTGTTGTCTTCCTACACTTGTAAACACTTGTAAACACTCATATGACTGCAGGTCCGCCAGGACTTAGGTGGTGGCTGGGAGGGGGGGGCATTGCTGGCGGATAGATTCTCAGAGAACACTTGGTATGCGAGGGAAAATTTGCTTCCAGGTAATATTCCTGGCATTCCAAGAGCACTATGCAATATTGAGTTGGCCTCGAGAAGCAAAATATGCGTACATGATGAAACATATGTCAAAATACTCTGTAAATTGAGGAAGAAAAACTCCGTCAGTTTAGAAGCTCACCTACAGAAATCTGGTCGTACAGTTCATTGGATTCAAATACTTGACGTGCTCTATTGGACTATTCAGATGTATCTCGTCCATCAAAATAGGTACCGGGAACAAGCAAATGGAAATTAATTGAAGAAGAGTTGCCTGGTGTAAAAATGGGTACCCTTAAAACAAAGGTTCGCGTTTTTTGGAGGAGCCACCTAGAGACCTATGCTTGTGTTGATTTTTAATTGACCTGTTGATGAAAGTAACTTCTAACCAGAACTTTGACCACGTGCTTTGTACCATTCTTGAAACGATTCAGTTGGTGCCACTATTTCCATAAACTAAAAAAGAACAGATACGAAACATTGACTGAAATAGATAAATCTAAAAAGACAAGGGAAAACTAGCAGAAAAGGAATCTGTGCACGATAACAATTATTAAGGGACCCAGCAGGTTGTTCTCGTGATGAGGGTAATAACTCTTAT
>SDVV010023991.1:0-12660 GCA_016164225.1 Gammarus roeselii
ATCTAAATAATTAGGGCATTAGATTTCAGAGTTACCTAGATTTACTTACATTTAAGGCTACGAAGTGTATATTCCTACATATTTACACGATTAAATCAATATAAAGGAAGTTCCAATATCAGTCGCCCTGAAAGAAGCCGGGAATCAAATGATTGGCAGGAGCAAATACTATCGGAGAGGGGCGAGCAACCCTTCCAAGATGTTAGATAAAAGGCTCTCGACGTAGAGGAACACGCATTTATACTCCAAAGCGCTTTCACCGCCAGACGGCCCGGCCTATGCCCGAGATACAGACACAAACGATTGCATCGCGAAGGTAACGGCGGGTATGCTCGAAATGCATAATAAACAAACTGACAAGCCTTTCCGAGCTGAAGACTGCGGACTGCTCAGCACCTCCCACTGTAATCGATGAACATCTTTCCTAACTCGAAGACGGTCTTGCAGGTGTGAACCTCCAACTAACGAAGTTCATTTGAAGAATGGAAGACAAGGAACCCATGTCCTGCGCGTGTGCTTCTACCTATAACCTCAGTGGTTACATCACATTGACCCCTAGCCCAAAACACTCACAGCCGAGCACCAAAAAATGCAAAGAGGAAACATTTTTCCCAAGCTTTTGAGAATCACTTTCAATGCCAAGGAAAGACCGGATATCTGACTTGATACTCAACAAAATTTAGTTTCAAATTGGTGTCATCGTACGGCAAAAAATGGGTGAGTGATGTAATAGATAACCTCATGTCGGAAATTTTCTGCTCTCAAGTTTTTTTTAGTAAATGTCAGTTGAAACAGTAAATAGTCATGATAAAGTAAACGTCGGCGATCAGACTTACTTTGCTTATTTTTCTTAAAATTAATGGTCCAATATATTGTTTTCATCTGTCTCGACATTTTGAAAAGTGGCGAGTAGAGGAAGTCCTCCAACAATGTCCATCGGTTGGTCCTTACTCCTCAACGCTAGTAGTAAGTTAATATTAAATTCTTCTAAGTAGCAAATGTTGTCTTCAGAACAGCTCACGCTGACGAAGACTTGGTACGTATTATCTGTGTATTCTGATATTTCTATTATTTTGTCGACATGTCATTATACCTGAATAAATTTTAAATCCTTAAATCCTGCTTTATATGCCAGAAACATGGACATACGAGTAGAAGTAGACTTGGTAAGCAAAAATTCTCACAGGATGATGCCCAGTCGTGCCCATCAAAAGAATCCCACTGCTTTACTACAAAGTAAACAGCCACCCACCAAGACACAAAGATTTCCCCCAAGATAAGGTGAATTCTCCAATTCTAGGTAGACCACGAGGTCGGTCGACGAGAGGCAATAGCTTCGATGCACTAATCCCAGGCTGACCCTCCAACACAGGAAAAAAGATCATCATCAACCAATCCATTCATGATGATGGATTCAGTCTCACAACAACTAGGAAGCAAATTGGAAACCGTTGGCCGACAGAGATTGAAGTATAAATCCCACGTCGTTAAACTCGAACAAAGGAACGCTATTTGAAAAACCACCACTAAGGCAAACTCAAAGTAACTGTTGAATTACATAAGTTCTTCAACGCTACCAAACGAATTATATGAACTTCCTGCTATACCCCTACAACTAACCTGAGTGCTTTTGCAGCAGGTTTAGCAAAGGATGACGGAGTTATCGAAGTTTCTCCAGCAACATTGATCAGATCACGAAACTCACGTTCCGCTGTGTCATGTCTCCATACTTGGGCAATGTCGATGCGTAACAAAGGAGATTTCCGGTGAGTAGACGCTCATCAATAAATCCCTATTACATTAGACATGCGCTGGCCGGAAGGTCGGATAGTTAAGTCTGACAAGGTAATTTATAATACGAGAACCTATGAGCAGTTGACAAGCTGATCTGAAGCAAACGGAAGTCATTTGGGTGCATACAGCAAATAAGATGACGCCCGGTACAGGGACAATTACGTCCTTTTGCCACGCTTGTGGTGGAAGTGAAATGAATGGAGCAGCAAGGGATAGTCTAAGAGAGTCGGTGTTGACTCGACCCCGATACCGACCGGTTGCTTGCCCGTGCTCGCTTCTTTCACGCCTAACTTGAAATCCCATTTTCTCGACTTGTATAAATTATATAGTTGCAAATAAATCAAATATATTATTCCACCCTTGTTTATCTATAAGTCCTCAGGCTTCAATATCGTAAGATATAACACACTGCATAACAAATCACATTCTCAAAGCCTGACGCACCCGAATTTATGCTAATCCCGGGTGAACAATGAACAACAAAAACTTACCCAGTTGCGACGACCTGCTATAAGCAAATAATGCCTTGAATACGGCCACGTCATCAAATACGGCTTGCTGGACACACCTCAACGAGGCACGTAAGAAGTGCATGCCTCCCAACCTACTTGCTACCACTGCTCATGCCTCCATGAGGCAGGCAACCGCGACTACCAAAAGCACATGGATCAAAAATATATTATCTTCAAAACGGCTGCAGAGTCACACGGATACAAGCCTAGCACGACGAAAACCTAACTTGCATCAATTATGCCAAAGCAGTTGAGTTTACAAGTAAATCTAACGCTCAGAGGATGCTCAAACATCATCACAACCTGAAAACAAGACCTCAAAACCCCTCCCCTGCAGTAACACTATTGCGCCCAGGCCAGTGACCACTTCGTAATAAAGGGGAGTGGCTCTGGCAATGATCCCACCGGTGTCCAAGAGGACACCGCGATGCATGCTGCCCCTACAATCGACCATGCAGTGAGGTCCAGTAACACAAGAGCAAAAAGAGGAAGAGACTGATGACCTCGAGGTACTCTCTGCATCCTTCACGAACAACAGCCCGTCAAACGCGGAACGTCTACTATCTGTTCCCACCGAACGAAAATCAAACCTAAGGATTCAACCCTCGATTCTCATGCTGCCCGACATCAAAACCTCTCACCATCGAGAACGATCATCGCCTTCACTGAAGAGCTTATACACCCAACCAATAAACAACAATGCAACTCTGTTGACCCAAATATCCCATGGGCTACAAAACCTACCGTATAGTTTGAAAGCCTTCCATATAAGAAGGGCGCACGCGCTGTAAAAGCAAACACAAAGTGTTAACACACTGTTCCTACTCCTACTAGAGCGTTCACACCCGCGAACGCAGTAATTCCAGCAGACCATGTTTCACAGAAAGCAAACGTTTTCGATCTAGGACCACGTCTGAACGTGAATTGCGTTCTAAATGAATAACGGCTCAATACTTCAGTGGAAGCGCCAGGGACTTGGGAACAAGAAAGACAATTTGCTATCCCTGATCATCACCTATAAACCTTTGGTGATTTGTCTCCAAGAGACCAAACTACGAGATACCGTCACCTTCACAATCCCCCATTATGTCATACGTCGCTGCGGAGGCCACAATTATGTGACTGCACACGGCGGAGTGGCACTCATGATCCACAGAAGCGTACCTCACTACCCCTTCCCACGAAGACTAACTTCAAGCTATCGCTGTAAAAATATACATTTCAAGACCAATAACAGTGGTATCTATCAACTCTTTAAGAGGTCACGGTCTTTCGAAGCACTAATGATCGAACTGCTAAACGAATTGGCCTCCCGTACTCCTCCTTGACGACTTCAACAGCTACCACGAAATGTAGGGCTGCGTGAGAACAGACCCCAGGGTAGTTATAATGACCAACACTTTATAGACTGTCACAACTTGGCTCTCCTCAATGACCCACCGTCGCTGCCGCTCGACCCTTGCCCCACTTTTGGATTGAACCTCATCTTTCTCCACTAATTTGCGTGTTCGTTTCCTTTCATTCTGATGGGCTCCAACGAATTTGCTTTGGTTATGAGCCCTTGCTGGCAGACATGCTAGTTGTCATGCCGTCATTATTTGAGTTCTAAAAATGATTAACAATAGTCGTACCACGTAACAATAATCGTTTCACGTAACAATATCGTTTCACGTAACAATATCGTTTCACGTATCAATATCGTTTCACGTAACAATACTCGTATCACGTAACAATACTCGTATCACGTAACAATACTCGTATCACGTAACAATACTCGTCTCACGTAACAATACTCGTCTCACGTAACAATACTCGTCTCGCGTAACAATACTCGTATCACGTAACAATACTCGTATGACGTAACAATACTCGTATCACGAATAATACTCGTATAACGTAACAATAGTGTAGCGCGTAACAATAGTCGTACCTCGTAACAATACTCGTATCACGTAACAATACTCATATCAGGTAACAATACTCGTATCAGGTAACAATACTCGTATCACGTAACAATACTCGTATCACGTAACGATACTCGTATCACGTAACAATAGTGTAGCGCGTAACAATAGTGTAGCGCGTAACAATAGTCGTACCTCGTAACAATAGTCGTATCACGTAAAAATACTCGTATCACGTAACGATACTCGTATCACGTAACAATATCGTTTCACGTAACAATATCGTTTCACGTAACAATATCGTTTCACGTAACAATATCGTTTCACGTAACAATATCGTTTCACGTAACAATATCGTTTCACGTAACAATATCGTTTCACGTAACAATACTGTTATCACGTAACAATACTCGTATCACGTAACGATACTCGTATCACGTAACAATAGTGTAGCGCGTAACAATAGTGTAGCGCGTAACAATAGTCGTACCTCGTAACAATAGTCGTATCACGTAACAATACCCGTATCACGTAACAATACTCTTATCACGTAACAATACTTGTATCACGTAACAATACTCTTATCACGTACTGTACTCGTATCACGTAACAATACTCGTATCACGTAACGATACTCGTATCACGTAACGATACTCGTATCACGTAACAATAGTCGCATCACGTAACAATACTCGTATCACGTAACAATAGTGTAGCGCGTAACAATATTGTAGCGCGGAACAATAGTCGTATCACGTAACAATACTCGTATCACGTAACAATAGTGTATCACGCAACAATAGTCGCATTGCGTAACACTAGTCGTATCACGAACTAGGGAAAATGTTACATTTCGTTTAAGCAAATTAACTAAAGCAAATTCATTGGCATCTACCAGCTCGTTAACGGCCACTGTGCCGTCTTGCGGTCAGCGGTGACGCCTACCAGCTCGCTGTCGGACATAGTTGAAATTGCTCAAAAGAGATTGAAGCTACTGGCGACCCTGAGCGTTGCGTGGTTGATGTTCACGCTGTGTCGCGGTCTGAGAGAAGTGGGTTCTCTTTGTTTGGTCACAGCGGCGTCCGTCCTACGAGCGTAGACGCGAAAAGACCGTCGCATGCCATGGCGAAGATCTCACGACACAGACTGAACGAAGTGGCCTGTCTTCTCATAAGGTTATAATCAGACGGTTTCTATTGTCCAATGCACTGCATTCAATTAATTTGTTTATTTTTTACTATGCATCACAAACTTGAATGATAAAACTAAGCCCTGCGATTAAACCTGCACGGCATTTGTTTGCACTCCTCTCTTATTCACCCTGCTTCTGTCTTCCCTAATCCATACCCGTTCTTCTTTCATAAATCGCCATGACTACTTCTATCATGTCTCGATATATTTGAGTCGCAGAACAGATCTCTAACGTGCATGCAATCTCATTTGCCGTTCATTATTCGTAGGTGAAACTCCAGAAACGTAACACCCGAAGCACTTCAACAGTCGGGCATTAACTGTCGTAATCTATTTCAGTTTGCCTGTGTCATTTGTGACGCACGAATAACATGCTGTTTCTAGCTTCCCATGTGAACTGTTCTGACTGTTAATGCTTTTGCTGTTCGAGTACTTCAAGGTTGTACCATGTGGATTTATTATATATCTACCTACTTGAAAATGCTGTCAAACACTCTTTTTCGGGTGATTTATTCCGAACCGTAAATACAAAATTGCACCGTTGTAATACTGTTGATCTTTTTGAATGTTGATTGACCAGCAAGTTGGTAGCGTGTCGGCCTCGTCTCACAATATACTTCCATTGAAAGCTGAAGGTTGTGGGTTCGAGCCCACCTGACCCCGAGCCAGCCATTCTGGCCGGTCACTTGAATGAATAAAGGCCAGCTCATAAACGACTTGGGTAAAAAATAGCTATCAGGTGACAGCCACGCTGCAACCCGCTCGCTATATAAGCGAAAAATCTCTAGATTACTAAAAAATATATATATAGTCATACATGATCACAATAAAGAAACATTGGACTAATACTTTGCAATGGGTCTGTTCTGTGATTCGTATAAGACACTATACAACATTTGCTTTCACCCCACCGTATCGATTTATTTTCCGCTTGTCCCCGCCAAACTGGATTCTTTTTTCATTACCCGGTGTACATGCCCTGGCTGCATTATTCCTACGGTAGAGTGTCTCGTTGTGTTATTCATAAGTGTTAAGTCTTCCCACATTGGTCATCGTTACAGACCAGTAGACGGCCGGAGGAGAACGTGCAGCAAGCGCCCAATTTGCCAGACAAGTTGCTGTGTTTGCCGCTAAACCCTAAGTTAAGCCTGCGGAGCGTTAAGGTGAGTATCCCCATGTAGCTACTACGTCTTCAACTCAACAAGCGTAATCGAGTGGCAGTGTCCGTGTTTAGGCTGGACTGCGACTGATCTTGGACTTGCGACTGATCTTGGACTTGCGATTGATCTGGTGGTTTTGGCAGTTGCTTTTAAACCGGTCTGTCGCAGTAAACTTGACATTTGTTTGATGATTGAGAGCAAGTGGCCACAGCTTTTAGCCGGACTACCACTAAACAATTGGATTTGTATGTCAACTACTCAGTGCTGGCGACCTTCACCTTACATCATTATTTGGTGCGTTGTTGATGACATCGCTTATGGTCGAAGCCCATATACGACAGTTCAAACTCCACACCAATGAATGATAACGGCTGCTTCTCTTCTTATGCGTCTAATCTCGAGTCCTCGAGCCTTCAGTTATCATATTGTGATGAAATAGGCATCGGCTGGAAAGTAAATGATTGATGTCGTGAGAATTTCTGCCGTAGGAACAACCCATAATTGTAACTTTCAATTATTAGGTCGATTGTGCTGGCACTCTGCTCTGCTGGGGGGTTCAGACTCCACCGTTATTTGTTTTCGGGAAGAGTAACGTATGAATCGTCAAGATTGTGAACGTTATGTACTCTATTTAACAATTGGTTGCATTACGGTTACGCGTCCCCGGCTCGGTCCACATAGCCTCTTGCCTTGGTATATTCTTAGAGACAGCACCTTGTACGAAATAACACGGCGTTGTGGTGATCCACAATGGGTGTTATTTCAACCTTGATGTGATAGCTGCTATTCAATTAAACTTTTCACACAAACTGAAAATGCACGTCATTTATTGATAGGTTGTCGTCCATTGCCACTGTTACGTCATTTCCCTTTATTTAGCTACCTGATAGCCTTAGATTGGCTTGAAGTATCATCACATTTAGTCTTTTATTTATGAATTAAATACTGTGTTGGTCGCTGCAGAGGTGGCGGTCGGCTTAGACTTGGCTTGGCCTTGTTTGACTTCTTGTGGCAAATCCAAGTGACTTTGAAAGATGATTCATCTTTGATGTAGACGTAGACGCCTCATGATCTGACCTTCGAGCTTGAAGTTGACCACATTGCCCCTTGGTTTGCGATTCGACACTCATGCTTTTGAATTGAATGTCTATGTGACGCCTTAGCTGAGTTAGCTAACGCCGTGAAAGATATTGCGTCATGAGATGTGGTACAAAGGAGGTATCACGAAATCAGTTCTACTCCAAACATGATTTCCGTCGCGATTCCTGCGTATTTACGTTCGAACAGCCCCCCTAGGTATGTTAGGTTCACGGGGTGAACACCCTTATTTCCCTTCACACTCTCCTCTTCTTCACCCTTCACTATCTCTCATTTTCTCCCCCTTCCTGATATGCTTGACTTATAGTTACCTCATTTGCATCTTATGCTTAGTTCAAATTTCTTAAACTGGTCTCAGACTCCTTCTTGACGACTCTCCTAATAGTCGCTGCACACAAACACGCACACACAGACACGCACAATCAAACAGACACGCATACTCAAACGTACACATACCGGTTCTAACTATTCTCCTTTCGGGTGGCAAATAACAGCCAAGTTGCGCTCTTTCTTCCATGCAACCTTTTTGTACGACTATTTCTTCTTCTTCCGTCCATTCATGCTGTTCTCATGCGTGAAATTCCCTACACCTAGTGTAGATCTCATGCATGGGATCCCCGTTTTCTGTCTCTTCTTCATCTTCCCTCTCAGCAGGTGATGGAGCGCGTAGGTAGTGTGTTATTCCTCACTGCCATCCGCGAAGTGCTGGGACCATATGGCCTCAGTACCTTAGGAGTTCCTGTACCTCCTTTGGCCCCCGTATACCATAGACGTTTGCCGCGTAAAGGACTTTGACTTTGCGCAGTGGTAAACCTAAGTCAAACATTTAAAAAATGAGAAAAACAAAAACTAGCTTGATGCAGCACTGTTTGCTGGTTTGACATTCGATGACTTCAGCGCGCTAGAAAGTCTAGTCACTCTAATCTAATCTACGCTCGAACAGGTATTTTCTAGTCTCATTGTTCCACTTGCTACATTATTGGCAATGTATCTCTCTCACACACACACACACACACACACACACACACACACACACACACACACACACACACACACACACACACACACACACATACACACTCCTACTCACACACAAACACACTCATACTCACACACAAACACAGTCAAATACACACACACCTACACCTACTTACACCTACACAGAGACAGACACGCATCTTGCGATCAGTCAACTATAATATAAGCATTTCTGTCCACTTTTATAAAATCTTATGGTGACGAAAATTGGCAGCTTTTATTTACGATATAGATAGATCAAATGAATGTTTATCTGTTTACTTCATAGTAGGTTACGTGTACAGAAGCGTTTGGTATAAATCGTTTGTGCGGAAAATCGGCTGTTAATTTCCGCGTGATAACTTCGATAACGATTGACCAATTGTATGGAAAATCGGCTGTTAATTTCCGCGTGATAACTTCGATAACGATTGACCAACTCTCTCTAATTTAACAGCTCCAAAATTATTCAATGAACTAGATTTTTAGCTCTAACCAACTATTAATAATAGTAACATTTAAAATTTTATATCACGCGTTCGCTTGCTTGTTTTTTTTTTATGAGAACCATCCAGTGCGCCCTCATTGTAAGATACAACTCCAGCAGGACTGATGGGCTCGTTGTAGTCCATACGTCGCTTTCAAAACAAGCACTCGACCGCAATCCAGTGGTCGAGACGTCTGTGGTGCAAACCATATCCGAGACAATTTATCTTTCATGCACCATCACTCCTATCTCCTTGAGTCGACTTATGTTCGACTGGTTTAAATTAGCTTGCTAACCTGATCCCATCGGGACCAAAAGTTTCTAACACCTCAGCAGGTGCTGCAGCTCCTGGCGCACCTGTGCATAACTTTGTTTTTTGGAGTTCTAAGACATTTATTCCGCTCTCTTATAAACCGATCACTCTGATCTAATCTCTAAATCCGAAATTAAGGGCACTTAATCGTCGACCTATAATCAGCTGATGATGGAACACTCTTCAGTTGATTATTGGTCGACGATGAAGTGCCCTTAGTTTCTGATAAAGATTTTATGAGAGTGATCAGGTTATTTTCTGTTTAGGTTCAGACGATGTTGGTGTTAACCCCTACCTTGTTTGGTCAGCATACCATCCCTGCCACACCGCAAGAGGAGGCCGAGGCCATCCAGAGTGCCAAGCAGCTGCATGTACACCAGCCCGGGATCGTGTTCGTTCCTGGGGCACGGCTACAAGTGCAGGAGACCATCGACAACAACTGGTGAGGCCTTTAGTTGGAAAAAATGCACCTGGAGACCATCGTACTAATTGATGAGAGTTGACTGGGGAGGCAAAGCACACCTGGAGACTATCGACAACAACTGTTGAGTGCCCTTCAGTAAGTCTGCTCACACGTAGCTGCTCAGAGTGGCTGGTTCTGTTGGGAAATGCACAGCATTGCGTTGGTAGTTATGCCACGGCTGATACTACTTGAAAAATTACAAATTTTATTGGTATCGAGCCATGTCGTGATTCAATTGCAGTTTATATCCACCTCCTGTGGCACCGTACGTACCATAGACGTTCGCCGCGTAAAGAACTTTGACTTTGCGCATTAGTAAACCTTAACTCGAGCAATAAAAGGAGAATAAAAACAAAGACTCACTTGCAACAGCCTCGTCACTCTAATCTAATCACTATTGTTGAGTTTGGGATGAGGTTATATTAGCGTGGGTGACAGGTTGAATTATTTCAACACAAAAAATGGTAAAGGAAATACCTGGGCTTTCTCACCTCTTGCTGGATAAGTGACAGACGCATAAAAAGTTCGGAGAAACCTATTTCTATATATTTGTCTGAGACCTTTTTGAAGTTATACATATAAAGTTCGGAGACACCTAGATTTGTCAGTCCTTCAAAGTTATACATATATTAAGTTTGGTGACACCTATTTTTGTCAGAGACCTTTTCAAAGTTATTCATATACAAAGTTCGGAGACACTTATATTTGTCAGAGACCTTTGAAGTTCCAGACCAATACTTGGGTTCTGCCTTGGAGAACCATGCGTATTGGTCAGGATTATCCGCAAAATAACAAGAAATAAAAGTTTCAGATGAAAATATATGTTTGAGAAACATTCTAATAGACTCATTTACGGATCGGAAAGATGAACGCGATGTAGACGCGTCTGCAATTTATAAAAGATGCACATTGGGGGCAATTGAGTTATTTGACGAGTTGTGATCAAAGGTAGGGTGGGCAATGAGTTAATGTGTCGACAAATCATTTTACGGGCTTGATAAGAATTCATTAAACTAATCACACTTGAGAAATATGTGTGAAGGGGTTTGAGATTATTTTGAACTTCTTATTTCAACCACATTGTAATGACACAAAATCATTGAATATTTGTAAGCATTCACAAATGCATCCATATACAATTTCAGTTTGTATACGCGACTGCTAACCGGGAAACTTTCACAGGCACACCTGGTCAGAATCCTTTTCCAGTGCCAGCTACAAAAAGGTCGGGGAAGTTATAAATTAACAGTCGAATTGACAAATATTTCAATTCCCATAACTATTGAGTTTAAAATATAGCGAAACTTGTCAAGAATCTTAACATGTTAAATTTTGATAGAGTAATCAGCTTCTAACATTCAGTTCGTTGAAGGCTACATGGCACCAAATACCACACTTCACATGAATAAGCAATCAGGGGGGTTTGGATTTAGCTGATTTGATGTAGGTGGTTGGTAATTAATTAATGTCTATTGGATTTTTTTTACCATTTTACTTGAAAAAATAGCTGCCAGATGCAAGAAAACGTTGATGCTGGTTATAAGTAAGTGCTGGGTATGATTGTCTTCATTTATTGGGCTGCCACCCGACGAACGAACCTGTGTCGACGGACGAATGCAGAATAAAGGCTTTAGCGAGAGCCTCCACGACCTGCTGTAGTTGATGTCTTTGCTAGTACAGTTAACCTTTCTTTCGACTTGTTTAACCAGTCTATTTAATGTGTTTTATGCCGATAACTGAATTAATGTACTGGTTCAAATTTATCACCCAATCATAATCTTTGATCACGTCTCATTTGCTCATCTTGGTTACTCACCTTTTTGGCCTCATGACTGTCCAACACATTAGCAATGCCAAAGTGCGGGACAGAACAGGTGGCGCAAATACCACAGCACTCCAGAACCGGGGAGCAAGGCAAAATATTTGGTCGGGAAAATCCGGAAATCTGTGTTACAGCAATTCTGTCAGTCACAACATTAAAAAAAATTATACACACATACATTACTACATGCATTACTACATGCGCCTTCATCAGTGAGACATTTAATTTAAACTCGAATACACTTCCTTGATCCTGTTGCCCTTCTTCATCAGGTATGACTGCAAAGTTATCGAGGTGGACTGGGGTGAGCTGGACATCCTGGTGCACTACCAGCGGTGGAGCGACAAGTATGACGAGTGGCTTAAGATGGACTCCAAGCGCATCCGCCCGGCGGCGTCGGACAAGTGAGTTGACGTAATTGTGATCATTAGGATCAGTATAGAACCTTCCCTTAGAAGCAATTACTGAAGGTTACCACTAATGATGTAAGATGTCTGCTTCATAATATATCTAGTTACGAACTACATAACATTGTCTTTTAGTTATGCGATTTATTGATGCAAAAGTTGCCACAAACATACCGCATTTCTTTCCAAACCTGAAACATACCAACGTTGCTCATCACGGCCGCCGTTGAACTGACATTCATCGAATCCCCGACAAACGTCATTGGTAGAACTCACACGCATCTCCCAACTCCACCTCAAATTGAATACCTCCCCCTTTTGTCTCAGGTCCAAGGAGCAGTGTCCGTTCCGTGTGGGCGACAACGTCCTGGCTTTTTGGGCGCTCGACCAACAGAAGTACCCTGCTAAAGTGACTAGGGTGCTTAACAGTCGTGAGTCAAATGCAGTGACGCCATGTAGCGAGAGATATACATTGCTCGGTTTCCTGCAGTG
>SDVV010023992.1:0-12660 GCA_016164225.1 Gammarus roeselii
CCCCCCACCGCCCTGCCAAAACTAACTCTATTTATCTCTATCTTATTCCTTCACTAATCCAGGAACATATTGTTTCCGTTACATTCTTCACTCGTCAAGCCTCAAATGGAATTTGTGACACGATTTCCGTCCCCTCACAAAAAAGGGGATATTTTAGGTGAGGGGACCAAATGATTCCGGATGAATAAGACATATCCGCAAAAAAATCGACGAACTTGAACTAATGTCACTTTAAAGAAGACAACTTTGAGGCCAGTTAATAGGAACCTTCAAATACCTAAACGTATTTACTAGAACCACCCCTGAACGAGATTATAACACAAGTAACAGAAATAATTGACAGAAACTCCAGCTAAAACTCTTCAGAACATCAGTGGCCGAGAATTTCTTTCCAATCAACATACCAACAGCCCATGAAACATTGATATCGTAAACACATTAAAAGTCTGCCTCGGCAATCATTGGGAGACTAATCCTCCCATTTACTAAGAAAATGTGACGTTAGGGCTATTGCTGCCAGGGTGGAAACAACCTCCTTGGAGCCTTCAGCATCCGGCAGCCAATAAACTATGGGCACCTCATCTCGGCTGGGCTAGTTGAACGGACAATTCAATTTTGGAATACTGCTGGAATGAACCTTAGCCCATCCCAGACCTACTACTTCTACTACTACTTCAGTCGATACTGAACTATTCGGTCCTATCAACTCTCGTGCAGAAAAAAATGGTGATTGTAGGACACGAATACTTTGGGAGAACATGTGTTGTAGTATTAAGCTTCCCCCTTTTCAAACGATGCCCTAAGTTTTATCTATATGACGTCTGGTAGGAAAACGCCAAGTGATTCAGTGTTATCAACTTTTGGGCCTATCTACTTTCGGTGGAAAAAGTCAATGATAACAAATTTGGTCCTATTAGTTATCAAATGTCAGTGCTGTTCTAAATGAGGTATAAATAATTTAGTGGTGAGATTTCTAGCAGAAAACTGAGCGAAAAACTTCGGGCGTAAAGACCGATCCCAGACCAACCCACGCGGTAATTGACGGCGCACGTTTCGTTTGAAGTGAACACAAAAAGTGCGGCATGTTTCTTGACGGTCGCTGCTCTACTGCTGTCAACACAAGGATTGCAGTTGCTGCTGTCAACACAAAGATTGCAGCTGCTGCCGTCAACGCAAGGATTGCAGCTGCTGCTGTCAACACAGGGGTCGCAACTGCTGCTGCTGTCAAAACAAGGGTCCTAGCTGCTGCTGTCAACACAAGGGTCGGAGCTTCTGCTGCAACACAAGGGTCGCAGCTGCTTCTGCTGTCAACACAAGGGTCGCAGCTGCTGCTCTCAGCACAAGGATCGCAGCTGCTGCTCTCAACACAAGGATTGCAGCTGCTGCTGTCAACGCAAGGGTCGCAGCTGCTGCTACCAACACAAGGGTTGCAGCTGCTGCTGCTGCTGTCAACACAAGGACCGCAGCTGCTGCTCTCAACACAAGGGTCACAGCTGCTGATCTCAACATAAAGGTCGCACCTGCTGCTGTCAACACAAGGGTCGGAGTTGCTGCTGCAACACAAGGGTCGCAGCTACTGCTGCTGTCAACACAAGGGTCGCAGCGGCTGCTGTTGTCAACACAAGGGTCGCAGCTGCTGCTGTCAACGCAAGGACGCGGCGGCTGTCGAAATAGGCTCAGCCGCAAAAACCGCTGCTGTCACCACAATTAGAGCTGTTGCTGCTGCCATCACAATTAGAGCTGTTGCTGCTGTCACCACAGTTAGAGCTGTTGCTGTTGTCACCACATATAGAGCTGTTGCTGCTGTCACCACAGTTAGAGCTGTTGCTGTTGTCACCACATTAGAGCTGTTGCTGCTGTCACCGCATTTAGAGCTGTTGCTGCTGTCATCACAATTAGAGCTGTTGCTGCTGTCACCACAGTTAGAGCTGTTGCTGTTATCACCACATATAGAGCTGTTGCTGCTGTCACCGCATTTAGAGCTGTTGCTGCTGTCATCACAATTAGATCTGTTGCTGCTGTCACCACAGTTAGAGCTGTTGCTGTTGTCACCACATATAGAGCTGTTGCTGCTGTCACCGCATTTAGAGCTGTTGCTGCTGTCATCACAATTAGAGCTGTTGCTGCTGTCACCACAGCTAGAGCTGTTGCTGTTGTCACCACATATAGAGCTGTTGCTGCTGTCACCACATATAGAGCTGTTGCTGTTGTCGCCGAACAAAGTGAATCTGCATCCGCAAAAAGGGTGGCTGCCGACTCAAGGGGTGCTACTGTCAACACAAGAAGTACTGCTTCTGACGGAAAAGGTACTGCCTCCGACGCGAGGGGTGCTGAGGCGGAAAAGCTGTGAGCCCTTTGACGTCACAACTCTTCAGACGTCAAATGCATGACATGACCATCTATCATGAGTAGATGAGTTCACCACAATTTTATTCACCGCATGTATCAGTATAACGAGGCGCTGTTAATGCTTGTCACATGACAGAACGCACTCCGTACTTGAGCCGGAAGATTAACACAGTTCCCACGTAAGCTAATGTCGTAACAAGCTGTTTAATACTAATAACAATCGCGAGGAAAATGGCAGACCAAAACCAGCTTGACTTAATTACACAGATCTAATTATCTTATTTCACTTCTCGCTACTCTAGTTGGCTTCCATCCCAGGTGCTGGTAGTCTTGTTGAAGTAAGAGCTCTCTGGCGTTAGTTAAGACTGCCGCCGATCTGGTAGGGCTCTGCGAGGTGGCGCAAATAAGAAACTGCTCGACAGGATTCTACCAACTTAGTCGATTGCAACTTGTTGGGTGAGAGCAGCATCCCCCAGAGCTCAGGTCTCTGACATGAGTGGGAAGCAGGGGCTGGAAGCCTCCTAAGCTGACAGGAGAGCGTTTCAGCTTCAGCCCTGCCACACGCGACCGCCATGGTCACTACCGGTTCACGACGCAACATTTTACAAGAGTCGAGCCAACATAGAATGGAAAAATAGTGTTGACCATCTTATTGAATGGTAAATGATGGAAGAAGTGCTGGCCATCGTAGTAAAGGTTGAGGAAAGAGGTAATGTGTGGACCGTGGATTGAAAGCTGTAATGTAGGCCTATATCTAAAATGTTTTAACTAGAAGGTAATGAGTTTGTCATCTGCTAACATATTTCGTTAATGTAAAATGGAGTCATTTCTCACTCGATCGGCTGATATACTGAATAGAAAAATATCATTTTTCAGAGAATAAAAATTCCAGCTGTATTTCAGAGCATTAAAAATTCATTTGAGTACAAATAGAGTAGTAAGATACATTATACTTTAACAGAACTGCGAATAAATCAAACCGAATTTGTTAGCCTTGGTTTCACATCGGAATGGGGCCTCCAGCTTATCAACAAAACAATTGTAAATATTTTATTAGTCGGAGCAGCTTTTTTCTGTTCATGGAACAGACAGTAAATTTCCCCAGTGTTGCAGCCAACAAAGAATCTTTGTCATTTTGATATAAACCACCTAATTATTGGAGGCTCTATTTGTGATAGTCCCTACACCGACTGGCTTCTTTCTTTATTCCTTCTTATGCCAAATGACAGAGGAAAGGGGCGGAAAATTAGTTATAATGGTGGTTTCAATAACTGATACAGTCTCCAAAAGAGCTGCTGGAGGCTGTGGACTACATCCTTCATACGTCCAACTGGCTGCAGAAGCCATCGTCAAATGACGGTCACTCTCGATCCTGCGCAGAGGAGGAGATTCGTTTGATATCGCAAGCAAAACATGTTTGAAGAACCTAACTTGCCAGCTCTGGGAGACTCCTCAGTTCGCCGTACAGAGCCGATGGCGTCTTCTTCTGTTATTGGTTAGCGTATTTATCAATGCACTTATGTTCAGCGCATCAATAACAAGGTGATAAATTTTAATAAAATAGCATTAGTCAAAGTATTATTTATTCAAAGCCATATGTTCCGGTTAGAAATTTATAAATTATCTCAATTATTTTTACATGTGAATAAATATGTGACCTTACATGCATAAAAACATGACCACAAGTTTCCTGCGGGATGTTGTCGGAACTTTTCTGAAATGTTTATAAAAATTACGCGCGTATCACAGATAAACTCCCTACTACATATTAGAAGTATCAACACTTACAATACTTACTTTGAAAAATTAAAAAACAGTTTTCGATGGAATATAGATTTAGCAGTTTTAATATATGTGTTTATACATTTATTTTTAGAATATTGATACTGTCAGTTGAAGAAAATTATTTTTGGAACGGAAAACTGTTCTAACGACCACAAATACCTAAACCAACTGCTTCTGATAAAAATGTTCTTGGAATAAATAATAATGCGAAGTGATGTCTCAAATTTGCGCAACACAGTCGTACAGTTAGCATTTGAAAACGAATGGACAAACTGATTTTGGGATATCACCTCCTGAAGTAGAAGGCACGTGTATCACAAACTATTTTAACAACATTTTCTTAACGGCTCTCTGGCCCTTAACATTATGGTTTTGAATTGGTTTGGATGTCAAATTATGTGATAAAAAAACTTCATCTTGAATTAATATAAAAAAACGGTTGTATCTTTTTTAGAACCTACAAAAAAAAATGAAACCGATACTTGCGCAGACAGAGAAACAACACTAACAATCGTATGAAACCGATGCCTGCGCAGACAGAAGCACCACCAACAAGCGTCTGAAAACGATGTTTACGCAAACAGAGACACCACTAACGGTCGTCTGAACCCGATGCTTGCGCAGACAGAGAATCACCACTAACAAGCGTCTGAAACCGATACTTGAGCAAACAGAGAGACACCACTAACGGTCGTCTGAAACTGATGCTTGCGCAGACAGAGAAACACCACTAACAAGCGTCTGAAAACGATGCTTGCGCTGACAGAGAAACACCTCGTAACAAGCGTCTGTAAGCGATGCTTGCGCAAACAGAGAGACACCACTAACGGTCGTCTGAAACCGATACTTGCGCAGACAGAGAATCACCTCTAACAAGCGTCTGAAACTGATGCTTGCGCTGACAGAGGAACACCATTTAGCCAGCGTCTGAAAGCGACGTTTGCGCAGACGGAGAAACACCACTAACGATCATCTGAAATGCAAAACCAAGAGTTTATTACGTCAGAAACCATCATCTTCAGAACCGCTGGTTCAAGAACCGTTACCAGTTTATTACGGTATCATTATGTTGCGCATATCCACATTATATCAATCACAATGACGGGACACTGGTACCTTTAAGCCCAACGAGTTTAAGCTCTGTGAATATCAGCACCATACCATTAATAACAACGTCCCATTAATAACAACGAAATGTGGAAGACAGGCCTTTCAGGTCCTTTATGACCAGCGTGGTCGGTGAGCATTAGCTGGCAGCCGTACATGAATATATAATACAATACATAGCGGTTATCATACACATAACAGTGCAGTATGACAACAAGACATGCAACTGTTAGTGCCACACTAAGTTCACACCTGTTACCGCGTGTGTATCCTGTTACTCGTCACCAAAATAACACACGCAACAATAACAGTGGCTCACAAAATAGCGTTTCAAATAAATTGAATGAATTATAGCACACAATACAACACGGCAATGTCAGTGCAGCATATGGACCCTGCCGTGACATACTTCACATCAGTTATGGTGCAGAACTTTGCACAGTCAAGCAATGGAGAGAAATATCTGTGTCCTCAGCTACGAATCAACCTTGAGTCAGCATCGGGCCGATGTTGAAACAATTATGATTTGTAAAGGACAAAGCATCGCCCCAGCAAACCACCATCACTGGCCAAGTAGGCCTGCTCGCCTAGATCACTGACCGACCTTGGATGATACCTCGGCAAGCCATTCGTTCGTTGAATTTTGTGGAGATCTCATTTTGGACAGATTTGCGATCGTTAAGCCGAGTATTATAAGTGGATAATGTCAAGGTGGGATGGGGTGGCATGGATATTGCCAGGGGCTTAAAATGCAGCTGCGTGCGAGGTAATGGATGCATTTGCATAGCAGTGAGAGTAACAGGTTGTTACGAGAAGTGGAATGCAGCTACGTGCGAGGTAATAGATGCAGTCGCATAGTAGTGAGAGTAACAAGTCGTTAGGAGGAGTGGAATGCAGCTGCGTGCAAGGTAATAGATGCAGTCGCATAGCAGTGAGAGTAGCAGGTCGTTAGGTGGAGCTGAATGCAGCTGCGTGCAAGGTAATATATGCAGTTGAATGGCAGTGGGAGAAACAAATCGTTAGAAGGAATGGAATGCAGCTGCGTAAGAGGTAATAGATGTAGTTGCATAGCAGTGTGAATAACAAGTCGTTAGGAGGAGTGGACTTCAGCTGCGTGCGAGGTAATGGATGCAACGCATAGCAGTGAGAGTAGCAGGTCGTTAGGTGGAGTGTAATGCAGCTGCGTGCGAGGTAATTGTAACAAGTCGTTAGGAGGAGTGGAATGCAGCTGCGTGCGAGGTAATATGTGCAGTTGCATAGCAGTAGGAGTAATAAGTCGTTAGGAGGAGTGGAATACAGCTGCGTGCAAGGTAATAGATGCAGTTGCATAGCAGTGGGAGTAACAAGTAGTTAGGAGGAGTGGAATGCAGCTGCGTGCAAGGTAATAGATGCAGTTGCATAGCAGTGAGAGTAACAGGTCGTTAGGAAGAGTTGAATGCAGCTGCGTGCAAGGTAATAGATGCAGTTGCATAGCAGTGGGAGTAACAAGTCGTGAGGAGGAGTGGAATGCAGTTACGTGCAAGGTAATAGGTGCAGTTGCATAGCAGTAGGAGTAACAAGTCGTTAGGAGGAGTTGAATGCAGCTGCGTGCAAGGTAATAGATGCAGTTGCATAGCAGTGGGAGTAACAAGTCGTTAGGAGTAGTGAAATGCAGCTGCGTGCAAGGTAATAGATGGAGTTGCATAGCAGTGGGAGTAACAAGTCGTTAGGAGGAGTGGAATGCAGCTGCGTGCAAGGTAATAGATGCAGTTCTATAGTAGTGGGAGTAACTAGTGTTGTTGTTGTTCACGATGAAAAATGCTTTGTAGTGACTACAAAATTATTTGTATCAAACCAATTCCCTGCAAACTTCCTGCAAAATTGTCAACTTTCTTTTGTAGCAGTGGCAACATGAATTTGTTGAAACTAAGGCAATAAGTTATGCTAAATCTGACAAAGTTTTATACTATTTGTTGTGGTATAACAGCAGTTTACGCGTTGATGAGACCCTGAGAGATTCTAAGGTCCTTATATCATTGATATAACAAAGATTAAGAAATGGACGATCCAGAAACAAGTAAAACCGGCATGAATACATATTAATAACCATCAAATAACGCAACATACATCCGTAATGAACAACTACTGCATGTCCTAAATAATAATGAGGTAATAGCTCACTACTTTGTATATGAGTAACTATTGTCGGCCCCACGTCGGATACTCTGTTACAAATATTTATTTTATAACACATATCAGTTTAATTTTAAACATTGGTTTAACAATAGATATTCGAAATGTTTCTTAAATTCTCATCTAAAAAGGCGTTCAAATTTAGAGATTGTGTACTTATAGTGTCGACATATACGTAGCATACGTACTTAGCTTAAACATCCCATTCTAAAGCATGCATATACTTTTCAAATCTATTTTTTGTCTAACTCGACATCATTCATTGTTATCATAATTGGATTTCTCAATTCAATAAAGTTATACTGAATAACACATTGGGTCACGCTTTGAAGATGCGTATCAGCCCACATCAACAGCTGCGACAAAGAAATATTCAGCTTGAACTGACTAAAGTAGTGATCTCAACAAGCGATATCATCACTCAGAGACAAATGCATTAGATTGTGTCAAAAAATGTTTGCGTGAACAAAATGATTTTAGCCT
Organism: Gammarus roeselii; assembly: GCA_016164225.1. Taxonomy (NCBI): domain Eukaryota; kingdom Metazoa; phylum Arthropoda; class Malacostraca; order Amphipoda; family Gammaridae; genus Gammarus; species Gammarus roeselii. Next base: position 7,897 of record SDVV010023992.1, read on the forward strand.
CCTAGAGAAGTGCCGCATTATACTGAACAGCTTATTTCTAAAGTAGGGTCATGAACCTATACCTGATATTTCCAGTGCTAAACCGATTGAAGCCGGTACAGGGCCGACAAAAGCCCGTCAGCTGAGGAGGCACCCCGTAGAATTTGAACGCTGCTACCTTGGTGAGAAATGGCAATAGCATTTTGATACACGAACACCCGTGTGCCCTGGGATGGCTGCCGTTAGACGCCTGAATAATTGCTGGAGCTTCTAAAGTTGGCAATCAAAGTTTGACGGCGGGTAATGATTGTTTTTAGTTTATTACACTACTACTTCTGTTTTGCAGATACTAAGTAACTACACGAGCGATTACTGAAGCTCTTGAACAAAGTGTTTGCTGGTATATTTTGCCAAATGTAAATAAACTTGTTCATTTCTCACCTCTAATCAGCTTTTTTATTAAATTAATGGGATCATAAATTATGACCATAATGTGAAACACACTGAAATGCTTTTCGAACCCTTTTCGTACTTTTATTTACTCGGTATATAGGTACTGAAATATTCGGCGTATTATCCGTAGACTATTCGAGTTCATTGTGAAATCTTTGAACCCGAAAATTGTGATTACAGACGGACCTGAATGCATGAATATAAATTCCTTTAACGTTAATGGAAGAGATTAATGTTCCATCGATTTACAGTCAGAACTGTTGCTCGAAGAAAAGTTTCACGAATCGAGCACGTTGACGAAGCGCTCCCACTCTACTTAGTATCTGCAAAACAGAAGTAGTAGTGTAATAAACTAAAAACAATCATTACCCGCCGTCAAACTTTGATTGCCAACTTTAGAAGCTCCAGCAATTATTCAGGCGTCTAACGGCAGCCATCCCAGGGCACACGGGTGTTCGTGTATCAAAATGCTATTAAATTAATGGGATCATAAATTATGACCATAATGTGAAACACACTGAAATGCTTTTCGAACCCTTTTCGTACTTTTATTTACTCGGTATATAGGTACTGAAATATTCGGCGTATTATCCGTAGACTATTCGAGTTCATTGTGAAATCTTTGAACCCGAAAATTGTGATTACAGACGGACCTGAATGCATGAATATAAATTCCTTTAACGTTAATGGAAGAGATTAATGTTCCATCGATTTACAGTCAGAACTGTTGCTCGAAGAAAAGTTTCACGAATCGAGCACGTTGACGAAGCGCTCCCACTCATTGTTAAATGTTGTTTCCATCAACAAACTTTCCCTTTCTCGATCTATTAAAACAGAAAATACACCGACAAAAGACGCTATCTTAGTCGTTCTACTTCAGAACTTACCTCCTTCTATTAAAAGGCAACCCAGTTTGGGCCAAAAGGCCTGTTGTTGTCTTCATACACTTGTAAACACTTGTAAACACTCTACATCCCATTCTGTGAGCAAAGATATGCAAAGGAAGGCCGGAGCCATCTTTTATTGATTGAGGGTGAGGGGCTTCACCCCAGGTGGCATGTAGAGCACAGTTAACGGATAAACCGAAAATAATTACTGGGAAGAAAGTGTGTAGTAGAGCTTCGTCATGGTGTGAAGATGAAAATCAGAACAGTTTGCAGTAGAGCTGTTGCATAAAAGGAAAATAAAATTGGTTCAGTTTGCAGCACATCTCTGGAATAAAAATAAAGTAAAATCAGGACAGTTTGCGGCAGAGCTGTCATGCAAGAAGAAGTAAAAATGGGGAATCGTTTGTAGTAGACAGAGCTGTCATGAGTAGGAAGTATAAATGAAAACAGTTTGCAGCAGAGCAGTTGCAGGAAGAGAAGGTATAAATGGAAACCGATTGCAGTAGAGCTGATGCGTGAAGATAAAGTATAAATGTGAGCTGTTTGCTGCATAGCTGTTACATGAGACGAAAGAATAATTGGGAACAGTGTGCTGCATAGCTATTACTTGAGACGAAAGAATAACTGGGAGCAGTATGCTGCATAGCTGTTACGTGAGACGAAAGAATAACTGGGAACAGTGTGCATGAATAAGAGGAAGGAATAATTGGGAAAAGTTTTCAGCAGAGCTGTTGCATGAGAGAATGTGTAAATGGGAACAGTGTACATAAGAGCTTTTTCGTGAGAGAATGTGTACATGCGAACAGTATACATCAGAGCTTTTTCGTGAGAGAATGTGTTTATGAGAACAGTGTACAGCAGAGCTGTTTAATGAAAGAATGTGTATATGAGAACAGCGTACGGCAGAACAGTGTACAGCAGAGCTGTTGCATGAGATATTGTGTAAATGAGAACAGTGTAGCAGAGCTGTTTCATGAGAGAATGTGTATATGAGAACAGTGTACAGCAGAGCTGTACATGAAAGAATGTGTATATGAGAACAATGTACAGCAGAGCTGTTTCACGAGAGAATGTGTATATGAGAACAGTGTACAGCAGAGCTGTTTCATGAGAGAATATGTATATGAGAACAGTGTACAGCAGAGCTGTTTCATGGGAGATTGCGTATATGAGAACAGTGTGCAGCAAAGCTGTTGCATGAGAAATTGTGTTAATGAGAACAGTGTAGCAGAGCTGTTTCATGAGAGAATGTGAATATGAGAACAGTTTACAGCAGAACAGTGTACAGCAGAACAGTGTACAGCAGAGCTGTTGCATGAGAAATTGTGTAAATGAGAACAGTGTAGCAGAGCTGTTTCATGAGAGAATGTGTATATGAGAACAGTGTACAGCAGAGCTGTTTCATGAAAGAATGTGTATATGAGAACAGTGTACAGCAGAACTATTTCATGAGAGAATGTGTACGTGAGAACAGTGTTGCGTGAGAAGAAATAACTGTTATATGGGAGAACAGTATAAATGTGAACAGTGTGACAGTTTTCGGATGAGCTGTTCAATGATAAGAGCGTATAAATAAAAAGTGTCTGCAGCAAAACTGTTGTGTGAGAAAACGGTATAGTTGCATGAAGGGTTTCAAATACACGAATAATAACCCTTGCTTACCGAAAAAACTTGTCCGGGATAACCATGGTTTAAATCAGGTTTTAACCGCTGAACTTAAACCCCACTGAATAATACAGTTGTGTTCATTTAAACTTCAAATCCATTTTGGAATATGCCTTGCATAGATAGACTCACCTTACTGTACTGGACGGACAGTAATGAGACTCATTGAAGCAAGTAGTAGAAGTCATTTTATAATCGATAGAGCGCTCGAGTTGTCGTAACAGGAAGAATGAATGCAGTGGCATGACTGTATTGAATTGATTAAATTTACTTCCAGACCTTTTATAGGTCGAGAATAAACCTCGCTCTTCAACTCATAATATTGTCTAGTAAATCGAAATTTTGTATTACCCTACAGAATTCTATATAAAATGACATCAGTTTCACGAGCAAGTGTAGTTGGAGGCATGGCTGGATGGATAAAGCGAAGGCTGCTCTGTTGAGCAGGAACACCTGTGTAATGAGGGTGCGTGCAGAGAACATGGGTGAGTGGAGAGGAAAGGAGTGAGTGGACATGAGTGAGGACATGAGTGAGTGGACAGGAGTGAATGCAGAGGACATGAGTGAGAAGAAAATTACGTTGAATGTCTGTCTGATTCGGCCCTGAGAGGCATCTCCGCTCTAGGTTGTCTCGTTTTCAGAAGGGATAGCCGGGACGGGAAAGAGGACCGTAACATTGTTTGCGTTGAGGGTAAACCAGAGGAGGCTGCGAGGACCTGCTGCTGATATGGTGTCTTAGTGACCATTGATGCAGGGTAAGTTGTCGGGCGGTTTGCCAGACCCTTTTGCGCCAAACATCTAACAATTGGAAGTGGGTGTGAGCGTAAGAAGATCAGTTCAGTGTTACAGTCTTCGAGTCGGCCACCATCCACCTCAAAGAGGCGGTTTGCGTCTGTGTCTGTATTCACGAGCAGCAGTGACATGGTTTGGCATATACTAGGCACCTTGTCCATCAAGAAGATCAATATTTGTGTCCGAGGAGGAACTAAGCGTTCCAATTGTAAATGACCACAAACTGTGGACACCATTTCAATTATTTCCCAAGAACCCACTTTGTCACAGCCAAGTCCCAATAATTAGATCATATCAACAATTATCCTAGAACTATTGATACGGTACAACTTCGTGAAATAAGTAAGCTTGATATTAATAAATTGTGAGTTCTATCAACATCAAAACCTTCCTTCTTAATTGTAGACTTTTATCCAGCAAACGCCAACTCCCTCAACCCGGACTTCAGGTTGGGAGTTACAAGGAAGAAGGCTGAGCAATCATGTCGGATGGGATTCCTTGGCCCATCCCAAAGCCCCTCCATCACTATCCATCATCAGGCGAATAATGTGCGGGTCTTTTTGAGCCAACAAAGACTAACAAAGAGAACAACCTCCCACAGAGGTCTCCCTGACTTGACGAGGGGTAGTACAGCTTGGTTACCTCTTAGGGGAGCGGCTCGGTGATAATTGACATTTTAGAGGTCGGTGAGGGACATCATAGTCCTTTTTATGTTGATTACATCATGATTTTTTTTCTTTACAACGACATAAACATTCAGTATACGTTCGAAACATCGTCATTTTGATAAATTATATATTCTACTTACTTGGTTTTATGCTCCCCTGTGCTTACAAGGAGTGATTCTATCCATTTTTATACATTCTGAACAAGCTATGCCTAGGAAATTTAGAAATGTGATTATATAATCCTAAAATTTAGGCTACGTCTGCAATTTCACGAACTATAAATCTATATATATCTATATCTATACCTACATATATATTTA
>SDVV010023993.1:0-12660 GCA_016164225.1 Gammarus roeselii
TTACATAGAAACATTTAAATCGTTCCAAATATTGGACTCGCTTGCAGTACGTTTCAATACACATTTTTAATGCGTATTTAGGTGGAAAGTGAGACAAATTTAAGATTATGATTTATATATTTTATTTAAATAAGAGCTTAATAGGTTTATTTACATTTTACGAATAATTACAGGATAAAACCGGTTGATCTGGATGAGCTCTCATCATTTCATGCGAAAGTGTACTCGTATGGTATTATTTCTACCTCAACCACTGCTTATTTTTTTTTACTGTACCCAAGCGACCGCAATATCAATATCTATATACGGCAGTGTCAGTGTCATTTAGCGACTGGCCTAAGAGCGAGATCGCATCTGTATGGGTTACCTTAGCAAATTATCCACGTCTCGTGTAGATCCTATTCTGTAGATCTGCGGTGCAGATACATTCGGAGATTGATGGTGCGAAAAACCTAAATATCTACGTTTTTGTTTACGGTCTTATTTCACATGAGCATTTACGGAAGGTATATATTTGAGAGTTTGGATGAGAAAGTAGGAGGGGTTATGACGTCATGCATTCTCACACATGGAGTTATATTTAAGGTGGATGCATTCTGCCTTCCGAGAACAGTGTACTTTAGAGTTCAATCTGTGCAACAAGATTTGAAGTCGTGTCTCCATTATCCCCCATGACTAGTATATTTCACTTCTATATAGGGTAACCATATCGTAAATTTGTGATGTGTTATATTTTTTCTTATCCTATGAGTTTTACCCGGGTTCTTCATATTACATTATTATTTGACTTTGTTATTATAACTACTTATGAGTGTGGTGCAATTCATGTGTTTTTTTTTCATACTTTTCTACGATCTGGCTCAGCTATCATTGTTCAGTGTCGCGAAAATATATGGATGAAATCTTACTTAATCAGTGTTGCTTAGACCAATTGTAGAGAAACTTGCTTAGCCATTTGTTCACCTTCATAAGGTTTTGATTGAATATCTTATGACAATATGTGTATTAGGTACGAAATATCCGAATGGTTCACCTCTCGACATTGGATTTAGTTATCTTTCAAACATAACTCATTTGTATAGTCTGTTCACGTTACAGAAATTATAATAAAACCTAACCTAACCTAACCTGACCTTATGTATGGTACCTAACCTAATTTATGTACGGTATTCAGTCATTGATATATATACAATGCATAATCAGACATAGAGAGTGCTATAAATGAATTAGGTCACTGAATCATTCCGTTCACCAGTTTTTTTTGTAGAAGATGTGGGTTAACTGATCAGTAGTGATTTTGTCTATAACAATGGAAACATTTCAATTGATTGTTGATTGTTCATTGAAATGTTTTAGAGTGTGTAACGTGCATTGGTGTAATATTATACAAAAAGTCACAATTTTTGATATTCAAATTCTGTTCATTTCACAATTCTTTTGGTAGGGAGGGTTAACAGTGCATGTCTCAGAGCAAACGTTCTTGCGCTATAGAAGTCCAAAGTACAATAAATTTGTTTATGTTTTAACGATGCAGACATATGCTGTCGGCTCCCTGTATACTGTACATTTTAATTATGACTTTACATTCTGAATCAAACTAAACAGTGGTTGCACAATCAATCTAGCGCTACTGCTACCGAGTTGAAAGGCTTTTACAGTTGATAATAAAATCAGGAGATATTTCGAAGAGTGTGAATCGTTACAAAAAAATTCTCTAATGCATGGGGGACTCGCTTTTTTTGTCATGACCTTGCAGTATAGATTGTCATACATGGTTTTGTATCCAACATCGGGTTGAGTTTGGGGTAAAGAGACAAAATGATCATCTTCAAATACAAGATGGTCATATCCAGAGATACTTTAGGCGAGGATTTATATAGATGTGTGCAGCCGAGCCTTAATTTATATATATCGTATCTTTCCTGTGCTGAATTTTTCCATCTCCAGAATGGATTCTTCTCTATCAAGTGCCGATGATTGCCTGCGTGTAGCTTCGTTCGACCTTGATACAGCTCTTCAGCGTATTCAAGAGGCGAGGGGTCATCCATCTCATCCCATTTAACCGGTAAGTATACAATTAATTTTGTTTTAACCAAATAAGATGCTCAATTTAAATAAAATGGATACATTATTGGGAATTGATAGATATTTTTATCCCTACAATAATGTATGTTAATAGAAACGGAATATATAAAGGGGTTTCTAATTCTTGTTATTACTTCGCCCAGATTCTGATGCAATGGAAGTTGCAGCCGGGGTTTCCCTCTTAACCAACATCATCGATTTCTCCGCTTTCCTTGCGTTGGGGGATCCCAACTCTACAGAGGAAATGTCGATTCGGGAGGGATCGAGTCAACAAGAGGGTAAATACCGTCTAATGGAATAAGTTTTTAATTAGGTAAACATGGGATGTTGTTGTTTCAATATATATTTGATTCTGGTAGCGTTAATTATTTCCAAGTATTTTTTATTCATACAATAACATTACCGTATTATTTATACATACAATAACCTTACTATTCTTCGCCAGTTCATGACGAAGTGGATCCTGGAACGAGTGGGGGACTCGATAGCTCCGAGGATAGCATCCCCCCTACATTTCATGACGCTTCCACGAACGTTCAAGTTATAGATGAGGATCCAGCTACGTCGTCTTCTTAAACCGGTACGTATTATAGCAGCTTTTAAAAGGTTGAACAGATATATAACAGGACATCAGTGTAAGAATATCTACACATTTTTGAGCAAAATGTTATTTTTTCAATCATAAGAAGAATTCAGATTGTGTTTGTGCTTTTATGTGAATTATTTCGTAAATTGTTTTTTCGACAGGCTATTAGCATTCAATGTTATGATTTCTAATTCATCCCTTTTTGTCCAACAGATGGTCCTCGGGTAACCGACGAGGACTGTGTCGTCCTGTATGACGGTCGACTAGAGCAGACGAATTGCTCGAGGAGATACAGTACCCCAGATGCCCCGCACGAGCCATGAAGCGGTACCGTTCCGAGACCGTCGCAACCGTGACCGCTACACCTAACGGTGCCACCGCTGATACCACCCCCGTTCCCTCCCTCTCTCCAGGGAGGCACGCCTCCCTGTGCGACCGCAAGGGGCAAAACAGCTGTGACCGCGCCTACACGCGACGATGGGCAAGTTACTGCACCGCTGCTTAAGAAGAGAAGGTGCGCTTCTATTCCCACTTCAGTCACTAAACACGACACGTCCCTGTTTCAAGAACGTAACTTTAGAACGTAACTTTTTAGAATATTTAATAAAGATAGGATTTCAGGAGGTTGTATGGAGCGTCGCGTATGATGACTCGGAAAACAGGTGGGGGATGAGAGGGCAGATTTTTTAAGAGTCACAGTTTTCTCTACATGCGACCCCAGCCCATTTTTTATTAGCCTGCCATGAGCATTCATGGGGTCCGTTTTGCTCAGCGCGGTATCTAGCAAAATATGTAAGCTTTCGTGAACCCCTGAACCTAGTGGGATCCATTAGCGACCCAGACAACCTGGCTCTACGGGATGCGCTTGTAAGCGCCTGGGCTAATTATTTAGAACAAGATCAGGATAGTTTCATATTTTTAAGTGAATATCCCGCTCAGAAAACTCCGACTACCGAAAACGACATATGCTTAATGAACGCGCTGGGGACTCTTCAACGATGTCGGAACATGAAGATAGTCTTATTCCTCAAAATAGGATTCACTCACGCGAAGAAGGGGATTCTACACTCGACATTCATCAACCCGGCAATATTTTCGAATGCAGTATACTTCAACATGGGCATTTGGCACAGCTTTCGATGCTTGATTTGAGTGGCATTGAACCCATTCCTGGCGGATATTATGTAGAAGAAGTAAATGTAGAGTTGGGAGACGATGTCATCTACCCGCCTTTATCATCAACTCCACATAATCTGCGTTAGACATCAGTCAACGTAAGATGGAACTCATAATGAATGATAGCTACATCATGCATGATTTCTTGAACAGCATCTTTGAGCATCTTTTAACAATAATAGGGGATAGATTGGATGTGTCTGACGTATTCCGGGATGAGAATAATAATCTTGATCATACGATGGATCCAACGTTAGTATTTTTCGAGGATCAGATTAAGTTACCGATTAGAGCCTCCAACCCAACTATTCCCCGTTGTAACGCTGATGTATATCATAAACAATAACCTAACCTATGTTTATGATCGATAATTGGCAATAGTTTTTTTTGTAGTTGATTTTTTTTAAACACTAAACAATCTTTCATAACACGTTCTTTTTTTTCCTCCGTTTTCAATCTGGGCAAAGCTGCGTCTTCTTCAGATAACGGTGCAAATACGTTTTACCAAATCCCGCAAGCGTTACATCGGAATATATGGTGTCCGCAACACTTCCAGATGAATCCTCAGCAATGCTAGTTTCATGTGTGCCAGAGGCAGCCTTGGAACGATTATCTTCCCCAACACCCTTGCTATGGGTACCCGTCTTGGGCCCCTTTCTCGCAATATAGCTACCCGTCATGGGACCCCAACAACCATGGTTTTCTTTTTGGAGAAGCACGTGTTATGGATATCCGCCACAAACGCCGGTTGTAGCACCGTCGTATGAATCTTATTACCAGCACTACCCCCAACAATCTACATTCTATGGAAATCGCCAACAGCAGACTTCGACTACAGAAATTGACTTTTTCCAAGTTGGGCATGATGCATTGCAAAGGTCGGTATAGACGAAGTAATTTTTTTAAATTATATTTATTGAATAAATTATTACATTTAATACAATTCTTTATTCCTCTAATAATACGTAGATAATTTACATTAATAAAGGTCGGTTCGGAGCTTCTACGATGTCTTCAGAAGCTGAAGAAAATGACCCAAAGGTGTATTCTGCCGCTCCAATGTAGGATTTGTCTGTAACATCAAATATTCCAGCATTGTTGTTCTGATCTCGGGGAGGGTTATAGCTGTGTACTACATCAATCGAATAGAGCTCGACATCTTGATTGTGTTGTTGAGCACCGGATTAGAAGGTATTGGTTGAGGAATCTACCATTTCATATTTTGCTTCAGGTCGTGACTCATTTTCGGCTTGTCCCAATAAGCGTTTAAATCCCCGAGGCTCGGAGGTAGAGTATGAAAGATCTTGTATCATATCCAGGATCGTGAATTCTTGCGAAATTAAGCTCGAAATGAAGTCTGGGCGAAGAAGAATTTTAGATCTGTGACGAGTCGACTTTGAGTTTAAAAACATCGCTGAACTCCCCTCTTGATTACGTAGTAAATCTACACTGCTGGTCTCCTGACGAATCAGAAAAGAAGAATCCAGTTTCATCTACAGAATGTTTAAGACAATTTTAAATGTAGTAAGGGTCACCGATACGAAATTATCACCCTCGACGAATGAGAAATGTTTAAGGTTACGATTATATGAAACAATCAAGTTCTCCATGCTGAACACCTCCATGATGATGAGGTGGTTCAAGCAGTCGAGATGGATCACTGGGTCGGAGCGAGGCGAAGGCGGGGTACGTGAATGTAGGCGGCGGACGGCAGGCTATGTGCAGGCCGAGGTGGAAGACAGGCTATGTGCAGGCTTTGGCGGAACAAGTACAGACGAAGCTATGAGCGAGGGGTGTGTGTCCCCATCGACTCAGCAGGGGCCAGTTTTATATGACTCCTACACCCACCCACCCCTTTCCTACCACAAGGCACGGTGATTTCAGTGTCGTACAGGTTTTGTTTTGATTTGGTTTTTTGGTTCGGGCATCTGGAAGCGTAGCGGGGGGCTCTTGGTGAACGATATATATTTTTAATTCCAAGTTATCGTACACTGTTGTATAAATCGTGGAAGACCGCAGCTCATGCATGATTTGCAGGGTTGAGCTTGTTGGTGTCGGATATATTTTCACGCGAGATGTAAGTATCGTTAGTTTTAACATGTCTATCTTTTGTTTTATTGTAGAAATGTCTCTCTGTAACTTTGATAGTCTATTTTTTATTTGTTTTGTTAATATTTTTCCTTTACTCTTGCAAGATGAATCAAGACGATATGGTGATAGTGGATACGCTATTTGTGGAGATTCGAGGAGTAAACGGACCACAAAGTAAAGTGAATACTGAACCGACAGCTAGTTTAATGGCAACTCAAGCCCCAAAAGAGATACCTGCAAGCAAAAAGGCGATAGCTTGCGCAAGCCCTAATGCCAACCCAACCGCGAGAACGCAAACCGGTGGTGGTGCCCCCGTTCCGGAACAACGCGGAGATCAGCCTACTGATGGTTCGGAACAACGCTGAAATTAGCCTACTGATGGTTCGGAACAACGCGGAGATCAGCCTACTGCTCCGTCTTCGGAACAACGCGGAGATTAGCCTACTGCTGCGGAAGCACCCGGAGTTCAGGCTACTGATGGATTGGATCCATTCGCTGCTCAGCCTACTGCTAAGGCGCCCTTGGCACTGTCTCTTGTTGAGACGTATACTGGTGATCCATTCGTCACTCAGTCTACTGCTCCGGATCTACCCGGAGATCAGTCTACTGCTCCGGAACAGATCGGTACTCAGCCTACTGATGCCTTGGTAGCGTTTCCTGTTGAGCCATCAACTGATTACCCCTCCTCGATTCAGGAACCGTCTACTGTTGATCCGGAACCAGATTCGGATAATGCTATGAATGATTCGATTCCTTTGGGTGAGGCTATATTTCATCCACCAACCTCTGTAGGTATTTTGGACCACCATTTTATCACCTCGTCATTTATTCCATACACTGAACACGTCAACATATCGTCCGTGATAACATTAGGATGTAAAAAATTAGTGAAGCTCATTGAAACTATATTAGGAACATTTCAAAGACTCGAATGCACCGTGAAGGTGAAAATGGGAAAACAATGGAGGATGCATCTATAGATGACAAGGACTGGGTATTGAACACAAAAGCGATCCAGCTAACAAGAACTGTGGATATAAGTGAATTGATTAATAATCTCGGGGTAAATTTACAAAATAAATTAGAAATACAGTAGCATCAAGGTAGTGGCTGGACTATTAATACAATAACCGCTGTTGAGCTTAAATTCTACAGGACAGGAGCTATAGGAACAAAACGAAGGGGGGATAATGTTCCTCGGCCCCAAAATTGTCCAGGCCGGTACCACATTGTCAACATCAAGACAAAAAAACAACAATTGTGTATTGACATGCATGATTGCCTATTTCCACTTGGAGCAGGAAACAAATCTCTAAAATTTCAAACGACAAGCGGAGCGTACATATCTCCCATACAAAAACACATATTTCATCTTCCCAAATCTTCCCTTGAACACACCTGTGGCTTTAGAAGATTTACCAAATATAGGAAGAGATTGTGAAGTTAACATTAGACTATATCAGCTCACAAAAGAGAAAGAAGGTTATGGTTTGGTTAGTGTATTCAGAGGCAGTTTAGAGGCATGTGAGGAGCGCACAATCCACCTTGTGCAAATCTTAGATGCTGATCATGTCGCACTCATTCCATGTTTCTCTACCTTTATGCTTACATTTAGAAATACGACATATAGAGAATACTTTTTTGTACGTTCTGCATGCAAGGCATGCATGGAAGCAAAAAAGCTGGACACGTACAATTGTGTTTGTCCACTACAGGGTTGCAAAAACATCAGTATGCCTGAAGAAGACGAAATGTACTAATTCTCAGCCATGCATGCAACAATGAAACCCTTGTTGTACGTTATTATGAAAGTGAATCTGTGCTAGAACCAACCCAAGAGGGGAACATGTAGTCAACATACACAAGTTGTGCATGTACAGTTATACTCTTGTGAATAAAGACGGGAAAATTGTAAGCACAAATTGTTCAATTCGACTACAGTTCCCTTTGAGGAGATGGAGACACACCTTGTTAAGAACATGTTGCTGGATTATAATGAATACATGTTAACATTTCCATTGTTCCCCATCGCCGTCCTCACCGAACAAGATGTGACAAATTTATGCGAAAGCAAAACATGTGAATGCTGCGGAGACGCTTTTGGAGAAAATTGTAAAATGCGAGTACGTCATCATAATTATTTCGTTGAGGGGGTCTTCGGCCCCAATAAAGAGGTAATAACAGGAAATTAGTTGGCCGCATTATGCCATGTATTGCTCACAATGCATCGGCCTACGATACGCGCTTCATTTTGCGTGGATTGGACGGCAAAAACTTTTCCAACATAAACGTTTTGCCAAAACAATCAGATAAAATGTTCAGTATCTGTGTCTCCTTCAACGATGCCACGAGCAAGTACGGTGTCAAGTTCATCGACTCGTTCTCGTTCCTCAACTCAAGTTTAGACAGTCTTGCCAAAAATCTTAAAGATAGTGGCCATGACATGCCGCTCCTCAAATCCAATCTCACAAGTCTCGGTTATAGTGACAAAGTTCTAGACCTCGCCACTCGAAAAGGACATTTCTGCTAAGAAGCCATCACATCGGATTCTGTACTGGACCAAACTGACGTCCCGTCGCAATAAGCTTTCAACAGTCAACTTTGAGGCAAAGGAATATCGGACTCCGATTTTGCTGAAGTGATCGAAATGTGGCATGCAGCAAATTGTAGGACTTTGCGTGACTACATGATCATATCCCTGCTCATCGACACGCTGCTGCTTGCCAAAGTCTTCCAAAAGTTTAGGGGGACCATGACACGCGACTTTATCCTGGATCCCGTCCATTTTGTGAGTATCCATGGCTTTGCAATGCAAGCCGCCCTCTACGAAGGAAAGATGAATCTGTTGCTGGTCAAAGATATCGATCTTCTGCACTTGATCGTCAAAAATACACATAACGGATTCGTGACGTTGACGAAAGTTATTACCAAGATGAACAATCCCCGATGCAAAAACTATGACCCTCCATTACCCGTGTCTTCAGCAGCAATGTGGGATTTTAACAGTCTTTATGGTGGATGCTTGAGCGAACCCCTCATCATTGGCGAAATCCTCGAGCTCACACCGGAAGAAATTCAAGCATTCGATTTGGTAAACACAGACTGTTCTGGCGAGCATACGTACATTGTCTGCGTGGATGCCCAAGTGAGCGATGAAGTTGCAAGAAAAACAGATCAGCTACCACTCCTGCTACATCACAAAGAGATAACCTTGGACGATGTTTCGCCATTCACAAAAAATCTCTTGGCTGGCTCAGTACATCTCAGAAACACAAAACGAGCAGATCGTAAGCTTGTTGCTAGCCATCTACCTCAAACTAACTACCTCGTGGCTCTGGAACTTCTCCAAGTACTCCTCAGGCAAGGATTGGAAGTCACCAAGGTTCATCGAATTTTTCGCATCAAGCAGGAATCGGTCTTCAAAACTTTCATCATGAAAAATATCCAGAAACGTCAGGAGTCTACGAACTCCTTTGAAAAGACCCTGTACAAGCTTTTATCCAATAGTATATACGGTAAGCTGCTTTTCAACCCGTTCAACAGAAGTCTAGAGGCAAAAGTCGTGTGCACCCCCAATGAGTTCCGAAAACACGCTGCCAACCCGCTCCTAAGAAACTGCTACACCATCGGCCTCGAAGCAGTCATGATCCTCAAGAAAAAAAAAAGTCCGAATGGTTCATCCACTCCAAGTTGAATTCTTCGTGCTTGAAAAAGCAAAAGTCTACAGCTTCTTCTATGACACACTGAAACCACGCTACGGTGACAACGTCTCGCTCATCTACTCAGACTCTGACTCCTTGCTGATCCAGTTCAAAGACGTGGCCGACATTGAAGCGGGAATGCGCAAAGCTCCCCTGGCTGAATTCATGGACTTTTCCAAATATCCCAAAAATCATCCCTTGTTCGACGAATCCAAGAAAGGACAGCTAGGACTACTGAAAAGCGAAACAGCTAACGACTACCCGAATGAAATCATCTGCTTACAACCCAAGTGTTACAGCATGTTGCTTGAGTCCGACGCAACAAAATTTGCTTCTAAAGGTGTCAATTACCAGACACAAGCCAAAATCAAACATGAACAATACAGAGATATACATAACCAGAAAACACGCACACACTTTGAGACAATACACAGCATTCGTGCGCAAGCATGCCAACTCCAAGCTGTACGCAGTATCAAAAACTGCCTCTGTAAATTTGAGAATAAGCGGTACTATCTCGACGCATGCACAACTCTTGCCTATAGGCACCCGAACATTCCCAAGAAATCCATTGAAAATAAACCGACCGTCACTAAAAAGAGGAAGCGATGTGCCTTGGCTAATGAAATCGATGAAGAAATGGATTTAACATGGAAGAGACGCAAGCCGGGTGAGACCGTCTTTGGTGAGTACACTCGCGATGAAAGCAGCTCCACGGCTACAGGATTTATCCTCTAAATATTCATAAAAAATGTAAATAATTCTTGTATATAAATAAAAATAAATAAAAAATATAAAAGTTGTTTGATTGTCCTAGTATCAAGAGTATATATTGTTGTCCACAAGCGGTTTGTTGTCAGAATGACGTAGGACCCAGTGCAGAATGCAGGAACCGGAGGCCTTTTTCGTCTATGTATCATCACTAGGCAGTAGCCAATTGTATCAAAGCAATACGTCATCAAGTTTTACAAACAGTATTTATCCAGGTATACAGCTACAGGGAGAGTGGAGCGTAGGACTTGTAGAAGTATTCTATAATGATTGGTTCAAGATAAAAAGTATGAAATACAATATAACATTGTAATCTACATAGACTATTTGAATGCTGAAAATGAACGAATCGGGCATGAAAAAGCTTTGTTTATTCCAAGGGAGAATATCTCAGGCAATACATTGGAAGCTTATATCTCTCCAAGCCAGAAATCAATATAAGAAAAAGTCTGATAAGCTAACAAATCGTTAGAGATGAAGGAAAATTGTTTGAGTATGATAAGGCCGTGCGACGCATAAAGTTCATTGCCTTTATTCTACAAACATGTCGCAACACAAATATACTGACGCTATGGCGAATTGGTACTTTGTCGGAGAAAGATCGGCTGATTTAATGGGTGGAGCGATATGTAAATATAATGTCGGTGAAGGTGGCGTAAGCGAAAAAAATGTCCTTTATGAACGATAATGTACGCTACGTGAACGTTTACTCCGATATAATTTCACGCAGTTTTATGGCCGACAAGCAAGTCAATATTCCTATTAATAACTCTTTTTAATTTACACACGCCCATGTCAAACATAAAAAACTTCAGCGTAGTTACATTGATTCCATTTCCATCGACCTACGAGATGGTGTTGGCGGTAATATCCCGGTCAAGGATGGTGGATCTAGCCTATGCGTATTGCATTTTGAAAGAAGCTAGAGCCTTATGAATATAACGCTGGGTATAAAAAAAATCATTTGGTATCAAGCAATCATGAGGGTGGTATATGCATATCCATCGTACGAACAATACGAAGTTTCATTCGCGAAACGTGACAAAATACGCGGTGGAAGTTTACATGATATTGACAGATTCACAAGTCCGATATCGTACCAGAGAGGTTGCGGTTTCTTCTCAACCATAGCCAGTCTTGTAAGACGCACATTGCCCTTCCTACGAAGAACATTACTGCCTGCAGCTGCCGATATGACTCGAAACATGGCACACGATTACTCGGAGCAGAAAGATATGCGACAATCAACAAAGAAACATGGGGTTGCTACACTCAAGAATGTTATAAAGAAAGCCATGGCCGGAGGTAAGATCACAAGAAAAGTAACAAAAAATCGTAAATCGGAGATGAATCATGGAAGAAAGATGGAGTCGTGTCGTCCATTGTTTAATTACTAATAAATACCAGTGTCCATGTACCAATACCGTTAGTTTCGGGGAAGGTTCTATACCGACAACATGCTTGGCAGATCATCTCTCAACATGACAGGGCTAGAAGCTCCTACGGAAAACTATAAAAAAATGGGGTCATTGATCTGTTCCCCTCCATCAACAAGAAATATTTAATTGAATCAAGTATCAAAGCGAAATGTGAAAGAAACCATCTAAGTACAAACAGCAGTCTGTATGATGGTAGAATTGCCGATTCCTTTATAGAATTTTATATTCCAGGATCGGATAATGAAATGGTTGACTTGAGCTCGTTAATTGCAAAAGTAAAATCCGTGTTAGAAATGCAGATGGAAGCGCATTGGCCGCCGCTGCAAATGTTACACTCGTTGACGGATTCTTTCATCGTATGTTCCAGATTCACTCTTTATTCCTAAATGGTGTTCAGTGTGAAGAAACAGTTATACAGAACTACTGAATAATCTCAACGCCTATACATCCATGAAGAGCTCCGATCAAAATAATAAAGGGTTGAATATGATGTATAAATCATTGCAGACACCCATTCCAGATACCGTCGTGGAAAATGAGACATGGATTCAAGAAAGTGTACGTCATGGTATACATATGATGGGACCACTAAACTTTGACGTATCTGGTAGCAATAGTTATCTATTGGATAATGTCAGCGTAAATATACGTTTGGAGCTGGCATAACCTAGTAGCGTTCTTCTAACACATGACAATGAACAATACATCTATTTAGTTGATTCATGCAAATTATGGTGTAAAAAAAATGTGCCATACCCTACAGCTTTGCTTGCTCTTAATAAAGCGCTCACAAAAAACAATGACATGATTG
>SDVV010023994.1:0-12660 GCA_016164225.1 Gammarus roeselii
AGTGCACCATGCCTCAGTGCACCATGCCTCAGTGTGCCATGCCTCAGTGTGTCATGCCTCAGTGTGCCATGCCTCAGTGTGCCATGTCTCAGTGTGCCATGCCTCAGTGTGTCATGCCCCAGTGTGCCATGCATCAGTGTGCCATGCCCCAGTATGGCATGCCTCAGTGTGCCATGCCTCAGTGCGCCATTCCTCAGTGTGCCATGCCTCAGTGTGCCATGCCTCAGTGTGCCATGCCTCAGTGTGCCATGCATCAGTGTGTCATGCCTCAGTGTGCCATGCCACAGTGTGACATGCCACAGTGTGTCATGCCACAGTATGCCCTGCCTCAGTGTGCCATGCCTCAGAGTGCCATGCCTCAGTGTGTCATGCCTCAGTGTGTCATGCCTCAGTGTGCCATGCCTCAGTGTGCCATGCCTCAGTGTGCCATGCCTCAGTGTGCCATGCCTCAGTGTGCCATGCGACAGTGTGCCATGCCACAGTGTGCCATGCCTCAGTGTGCCATGCCACAGAGTGTCATGCCTCAGTAACAGGATTGGTTTTGTTCAACAACTTTAACTGGATTTCAATAAATAAGTGACGCAAATGCAGATCGGCAATCCACCTTGATGACATCGTATCATTAAATACTTACAATTGTATTGACTCAAACTGTATCAGAACTCCAAAGAATGTTTGACATTTGTTAAATTGATAATAATTCTCGCACGTAAACTTCCGTACATGCAGATGACAGACTGAATAACCCAGGCTGTTCAGGATAAAAAAAAAGGTCGAAGAAAGTAATTTGCTCGTAAAAATCGTATGTACTTTTTAAAAATATTTGCATTAATAACTACCAAAAGATCATCAAAAAATCGCTGCAGGGGAGGACGATTGTAGCAAAAATCATACATGTGCATCACATAGCCAACACAATATATACTGTAGTTACCTGCAAGATGTCTTTAAAAATGTGTATATTATGAAATATGCGATAGTTAAAATCACAGACAATTTGTATTCATCTTTTTTCATAACAGGTAAATATTAAAAGATGGTGGACTGCGTGTTTTATGAAGAAAAAATGTCACGTCACTTCTACTCGTATTCTAGATGGAACTCCCAAATTGATAGCAGTCAGTCTTGATCTACGGCGGAAGCTCGTGACAGCTCGCCTGACTTCCTCTTTGATTAGGCGTTGGCTAGCTTTTCACACTACCTTCATATCGATGAGGATTAGCGATGTTCCAGATTCTTGTATTGAGATGATAAAGAATTGGAATAAACCTGAACCACTTCTAGTCTAAGGAAATAATTTTCGTGGATCAATGTTAAAATTTGATACCAAGGATCTAACAGGCAAACGTTAATGTTTATGAGTTTCACTTTGATTTTGGCACCTGCGAAACATATACGTCATTTTCAGTTTCGCAGGAGAATTTTATGAGTAGTATAAGGGCTTTGGTCAAATTTTCAAGCAACTTGTCAAATTTGAAGGGTAGCATTGTTCTGAAATTCCTAACGAAGGAGTTGAGTTGCTGCTGTCGTGGTTTTGAAAGGCATGCGTCCTGGAAATTGCACCTTTGAAATTAAAATTTTCTGGGTCTTTGCACGATTTTTTTTGTTCCAACGCCGTTGGAGAGGAAATCTTTCTGCACTCGGGAATGCTCGATTCCATTTTTCCACTCGTTAACATCACTGAGGGACAAGATATATGGATTATTTTCCATGCATGAGATGTCGCATAATATTTTATAATCGATCCGAAAACAGCGCAATGGGAAACCATTAACACTGTCGGACCCTGCTGCTGACATTGATCTCAGACCGCACTCGTGACTCGGAGGGTGGGAATTGAGGGGTCTCCCGGCCGGACCCTCTAGCGAAAAAGGGCTAAGTTGTATCTGAGATAACAGGGGATAATATGAATTTTTCTAGTATCATGCAAACAATAGCAAATGAAGTTTACAGTAATCAGGGCATTAATTCATTGATTAATTGCAGTTTCAAAATATACTCCCTAGAACAGGTGGCAAAAACATAGGCAAGCACATTTATATCGGTGTCTATCAACCCATATTGAGGCACAGGTTATTGATTGAATCCACCTTCAATGACGTTTGAAATAATGAGCACCTCCAGTAGTCTTGGAAGCGTCCAAATATTCATAAAATATAATATTTTCGGCCCATATTATTATATTAGTACAGTGACGGAACGAGATTTGTTCATGTTTAGTATAACACTGATAAACAAAGCTATTGGTTTCCCACGTGAAATTGAACTTCATAACTATTTTTTTTACGTTGCTTGGTATTACTTGGTATTACAGATACGCTGTAATACCAAGCAACTTAAATGCTCTCGGTCTTCATAATTGGGATAGTTCCATGCCCGACATAACAAGGATCAATTGATACCACGTATTACAGTCGTATTTAAGGCCTGCTACCGTTAGCTTGTCATTCACTTATTGCATATATATACCATATTAGAAAGGTATTGTTAGTGAGGGGTCCCCCAACACCAAACAAACACGGCTCCGTTGCTACACATCTTGGCATTCCTGCTTCATCTTTGCTACTTGTCTCTAGCTTCTGTTACTGATGCATGCTTTTGTCACATCATAACATCTGCTATCACGTTTATTCACTTGTCCCATTAGTGTAAGGGGTCGAACTCGGACCCAAAAGGAACCGGGTTCC
Source organism: Gammarus roeselii (assembly GCA_016164225.1). Lineage (NCBI taxonomy): Eukaryota > Metazoa > Arthropoda > Malacostraca > Amphipoda > Gammaridae > Gammarus > Gammarus roeselii. The sequence goes on from SDVV010023994.1 coordinate 2,688, forward strand.
GTTGCTACCACATAATTAATCACGACGCTCTTAGATTAATGTCTTTCCTCAGGAGGGGTCCTGAAATATACCGGCTCCAATGAGAAATGAGGAACATTCTGATAAATAGCACGTGAAGGCCCACCGCCATATATAATGTCGACCAAAATAGTAGAAGGAAGTTGAGGTATGCCAAATATACACGGAAGAATTATTTTAGGCCGTCCTACTTGATCAAGTTGAAATTATGGTTTCATTTTGTAGTTGTAACATAATACGCGTTATTGGTTCATTGCATCAACAATTCGATTTTGTTGCATATTGCATTTTTTCTGGCAGCAAAACCAGTTTGATGAGAGCAGAAAGTTATCTTTGTGCTGCTGAATCGATATTGGGCGGTCATTTTGTTTATCAGTTTCTCGCTCTGCAGTATAATCCTGCTATTAATTAACAATGTTATACAGATTTCCCAACCAAATAGACTGTCAACATAAACGCAAACTGCGAAGAATTTTGGTCACATCGGATAGGCGGTTCCAAATATTATAACACCTCGCATCTGTCCAATTCTCTTGAAAGACAAATTGACGATCGATTTGCATAACTAGCTAAAGCTGCAATAAATAATTGATTATCAAGTTAATCCATTGCTATCATAATAGGCGCGTGTGATTCGATAAAATTATACTACCTTTACTGATTCGTCTGGGAATGGGAATGCGCAACTGCCAACATTAAAAGCGGCGCCAAAAAAATCGAGCTTGGAACAGACTCGCGACGTATTTCCTCGGGTCAGGGTTCACTGAGACAGTCAGGACGGATGACCAAAACGGCCCCGCATTAATGTTTCCTGTAAGAAATCATGATCAAATCTGGAAATAGTTATTCAGTATATAAAATTTATAAAGAACATAGGTAATAGTGTTGCTGTCACAACAAAATATGTTTTGCTGTGACAGAAAAATGATATTGCTATTGAAACCAATTGATTTCATCATTCCTAAATAGACAAATGCATTCAGTTGCGATGACAATATTTTTTATGAACAAAAGGGTTTTCTCAGTGTAGTGCATCCGTCATTCAAACTCGGTAGGGCAGTCAATTCGTTTGCGAGTTTTTTTTGATACGCTTTTCAAGGAGCTGCGTGTATTGCTTGAATACTTATTAGCGTTGATTTGAATGATTTGTTGATATACATGTCGAGTAGTAGTAGTAGTTTCTCCTGTTTTCCACCGGAGCTCCAGCGTGTAGTCACTAAGTGCTCCTCCGTAGGGAGCACGATGATCCGTTGATTCTGCACAGCTTTGCGCACGAAGTTGTTCAAGTTCACAATTGATACGCAGGGAGGACAGCGAGTTCAGAATCAGAGATGATTCAAACTTCGTTACTTTTACCCAGCTTCTGTTAGTCCGGTGTGTTTTCCGAAAGCGATCAGCTTATCTCGGTGTTCTGTTTCTGTGAGCAAGCGCTGTAGGTTGCATGGGGGCTGAAGAAGGCTAGCCGGGCTGCTGGGAGTGCATCTCAATCCATGAATAGGTGTTTCCCACTGATTGCCACTTGGTGGCAACAGGGGCATGGTGGTGCGTCCGGTCCCATGTCTACGTCCATTAGATGATTGTTGGTTATCCACGTGTGTCCCATGCATGGACGGTTAATGAACACTTGGTCTCCCTTTCTAAAAAAACTGACGTCCACTCGCCCACGGATGGTTCAACTGCAAGCATTTTTTGTCCACTCAGTTGCCAAGAGTCGTTTCATCGCGATATTATACGTGAGTTGATGACTGGGAACCAGTCTAGGTAATGTATGGAGATGGATTGTTTCTGCTGTTTAGACACCCGTTTATCGAGGGAATCTGCGCGCTCGTTTCCTCTCATTCCCACGTGACCGGGAATCCAGCAGAACTCGACTGCTTGGCCCGTCTCGGACATCGTGAATAAGTCGTGTTGCATTTTTCCAAGGGCAGGGTGATCAAAGTGCAGAGTTTTCAGCAAGGTGAGAGCACTCAGACTATCTGAAAATATAACACTTTTGGGGTGGCGGTCGCTTTTTGTATTTGAGATGGCCAGTTCGAGTGCGTGTAGCTCTGCAGAGAATATAGAGGCCTCGTGGGGTAGGGTGGCCGAACACGAGTTCCTTTCGCCTATAGCGGCAGCTCCCACTTCGTCTGGTGTTTTCGAGCCGTCAGTGTATAGATAGCGGTGCTCAGAGTACTGTTCATCGAGTAGTCGCGAGAATTCTCGGCGATACGTGTAGGTTGGGGTTGTTGCTTAGGGGTAAGTCTGCAGATCTAGGATGACTAGTGGTTGGCTGATCATCCACGTTGGTGTGTTGATTTGAAGAATTCGATAGTAGAATGAAGGCTTGATTGCTTTGCGTCTGATGTTCAGAGAGGTCAGTAAGTTATCCACGCGCAGAGAAAAGGGTGGACATATGTTCTTCTTAGTCGCAAAGAGGCGTTTTTCGAGAATGTTGGTGACGTCACTGAGTGCTGGGCTATTGGTGTTGCTCCTTGTCCAGAAATAGTACTGTAGTGATAGTTTGTCTCTCCGGAGCGAAGAGGAAGCTCATTAGCAAGCAAGTTCAGGGATTCGATGGGTGTGGAATGGAATGCACAGTGTAATACGCAGGGCGTCATTTACGATGATGGAGAGATGTTCAAAGGTTGTTTTAGCTGCTGAACCGTAAACAATTGCTCCACAGTCAATGCGCGACCGTATCATTGTTCTGAATAACGTCATTCCGATGTACATATCAGCTCCAAATTTCAAGGATGTTACAGAGAGGATAAGTCCGGTTGCCTTTTTGCAGCGAGTCTCCAAGGCTGTAATATGAGGTCGCCATGTGAGTTTAGGGTGCCACACAAGACAGAGGAATTTTGTTGATTCCTTGTATACTAGCGGAGCGTTGTTCAGCGTTAGGGCTGGTTTTAGGTGTAAGCCGGGTACATGATCGAGTACAGTGAATGCTTTTCGTTTCGGAGGGCGAGAATCGGAATCCACTCAAAGAGGCCTAGTTCCCGACAAGGTTTAGACATTTCTGGAGTTCCTGTTGAATTTTTAAAAGGCTAGGGTGTCTGTAGCTTATTTGTAAGTCGTCAACGTATAGTGATGAAAGCAATCGCCTGTCGCGCGGGAGAATGTCTACCATCTGGTCGATTTTGAGTGTAAAAAGAGTGACACTGAGGACGCTTCCTTGGGGGACGCCCATTTCTTGCGGATAGGATGATGACAGGGTGTCGCCAGCCTTGACCCTGAAGGTGCGGTTTTGCAAGAATTGGTGGATGTAACGTAGTAAGTGGCCTCTCAGCCCTTTGCGGTGGAGATCCTTCGTGATGTCATATTTCCAGGTAGTATCGTATGTTTTTTCCACGTCGAAAAATATGGAAGCCACGTGTTACCCTCGGACGAATGCCTGTCTAATGTCAGATTCCAGTCTCACAAGGCGGTCCGTCGTAGAGTGGCGCTTGCGGCCGCCACACTGGATGCTGTTCAGGCCTGCATGCATAACAAGGTAGTCGACAAGGCGCGTGTTTATCATTCTTTCCATGGTCGTGCAGAGGATGCTGGTAAGAGCGATCGGGCGATAGTTATGTGTGTCACTATGGAATTTTCCTGGTTTGGATAATGGGATAATTACAGATTCCCGCCAATGATCGGGGAAAATGAGTTTGAATACAGAGTGTTGAACACTTTTAATAAGTGCTCACGGGCATATCTGGGAGATTCTTGGTCATTTTGATATGCACCCGGTCTGGCCCAGGTAAAGTTTCACGTGAATGGTCTATGGCGCACTGTAGATCGTGGAGGGAGAAAGGTTTGTTGTAGGCCTCACCGTTCCTCGAAGTAAAGTCAAGATTTTAACTTTCTCGCAAGTCTTTTCCCCTTTGGAAAGCAGCCATGTAGATTGTTGATTGCTATATCTGGCTAAAAGTCTGATCTAGTTTATTTGTGATTTCCGCGTGGAAGAATAAGTTTTGCCTCTGTCTGATAAGATATAGGTCGCTCGGGTTCTCCCTGGATACGTCGATTTTTTTCCCACACCTGAGAGAGGGGAGTGTTTCGATTAATATTGTTGACTAACTGAGCCCAGCTTTCACGTTTCTTCTCCACACTGAGTTTTCGGTATACAGCAGATGCCTTTTTCTACGCTACTCGGTTCCTGGGGGACCGTGCGCGTCGGTAGGCATGGTATAGTCTGTCACGCTCTTCTCTTGCTTCTTGCACATCTCGGCACCACCATGGTTCCGGAAAGAAGGTTGAAGAAACATATTGGGGGATGCTTGCCTCGGCTGCAGCTTGAAACTTTTCGTATTGTTGGGCGACGAGGTCGTGTTCCGAAATGCTTTCGGGGATGCCATCCATATCGCTCCACGCGATGTGTGCTGAGTATTCCACCCAGCTGGCTTTCCGCTAGTTGAATCGAAGTTCTTGTGGGGGAGGGTTTCTTGGTTGTTCGGTAAGAAGTGATATGATGACTGGGTTATAGTCGCTGTCGTGTGTTGAAGGCAAAACTTACCAAACGAGTTAGCGCCAGAGTGGGGGAGCATATGGATAAATCGATGGCAGTTTCACTTTCGGGGGTGATTCGGGTGGGTTGTCCGTCGTTGAGAAGAACCAGGTTGTGTGTGTTTATGGTGTTAGCCCTTATCACTCCCCTGGGGTCTGTTCTCACGCATCCTCATGTTTTTTGGTAGCTGTTGAAGTCTCCAAGAGGAGTTTTGGCGAGGGCAGTTGGTTTAGCAATTCGGTCATTAGTCCTTCCGAGAGGTCATGGCTTCTTGATGAGTAGATGGATACCACTGTTATTGGCCGTTAGACGCATACCTTTATAGCAATAGCTTGGAGTTCTGTTCTCAGGGAAAGGGGAGGTACGCTTTGGTGGATCATAAGTGCTACTCCGCCTTGAGCAGTCACGTTGGTGTGGCCTTCTGGCGGTGTATGATATATTGGGGGAATCTGAAGGTGGCGGTCTTACGGAGTTGGATCTCTTGGAGGCATATCATCAAAGGTGTATGGGTGGCGATTAAGGATAGTAATTCGTCTTTCTTGTTTCTGAGTCCTTGACAGTTCCACTGAAGTATTTTGGTGTTCATTTTGAAGGCTGTTCACACTCAGACCTTGATGATCTAGAGTGGTCGCGTGATTTGCTGGAGCTTTTGTGGTGGTCGCGTTTTTGAGTTTGCTCATGGGTTCCGGGTCGGGAGTGTTCACGGGAGTGCTCGCCATCGGTGGAAGGTGGTCTGCTGTGATTGCTGCGGCTGCGGCTGCGAGTGCTCTTGTGGGAGGACGAGGGTTTGTGCTCTTTGTCTTTGTTTTGTGAGCGAGTGTGCTTTTCTTTTGCGTTAGCCTTTTCGATCTGCGTGGGTGGTTGTGTGGAGTGCGAGCTATTCGGGCCAGGTAAGATGACTGGTTGTTCAGAGGTCTTACGTATGAGTTTTTCGAGACAATCGTCGTCGGCGAGGCCGTGATCGTTCTCGCTGGTGGCGTTTTCGTGAGTCGGGATTGTTAACGGGGGATCGTGTCCCTCGCAATGGTTTTCCACGAATGGAGACGTATTTGAGACAGGTAGAGGTAGTTCTGGATTTTTGTCCTGGCGGGCCGTTATTTGAGAGTTGTTACCGATCTTTTTCCTCAGTGGCGCCTGGATATCGGAGGCTTCTTCATCTCTTTGCCTATCGTTTTTATAGTATTGAGCTTTGCTGCGTGGTCGACTGGAGGGGATGCATCCATCTCTTTGTCCTCATGGGCACCGCATAAATCATTTCTAGTACTGGGTGTCTCTGGTGCAAGGGCGGTCGTTGGGCTGAGTAAGGAAGCACTGCAGTCAGGTAGAAGTGTTGGAGTCTTGTTACGATTTTGTCCTGATGATGTGTTGATGTCGTCGGGGGAGTTTGGTTGGATTGTCGATTTGACTTCTTTGGCATAATTGAGGCGGTTTGGGTTATGGTCTTCTCAGATTTGGATGGCTTGTTTCCGTGTAACTCTGCGTTTATTTTGTGTGATCGTTATTTCTTTTTGTTCCACGTGTACTGGGCAGTTGCGGCCGCCTGCCTCATGGTAGCATGAGCAGTGGTAGCCTTTAGGGTAGCGGGCTGTGAAGTCTTTTCTGTCGTGCTCGTCAGCGCACTTCTTACAACGTTGGGGTGTTTGTGGCTGTCTGTATGCGATGGCGTGGCCGTATTCAAGGCTTTTTTGCATATTGTGGGCCATGTTGCAACTGGGTAGGTTTTGGTTCTTCCTTGTTCGCCCGGGATTACTATGAATTCCGGTGCGTCGTATCATGGGAAGGTAATTTGGTATGCAATAGAACTTGCGTTACGTGATTTTATCCATGTTGCTTGAAGGGTGCATGTGTTTCAACTGCAACTCTGAGTTTGTTTATGTGGGTAATCTTTTGTATAGCGTTACTTTGTTCACGTTCTACGACGTAGGCCAGATATTTATTTGCCTATCATTGAATTTCTTTCGGTTTTCCTCCAAGTTGTCTGGTGAGTGACTTCATCATTATAAATGGTTTAGTTGAAAAGGCAACTTTGCTTGCACCACTTCGTTGAACGTTATGAGGAAGTGGGTGGGAAATGGTGCCGGTCTCCTCTTCCGGGTAGGAGGGTCATTCTGGGAAGAGCGCATCAAGGCTAGAGCTTCTCGTCGCCCGACCCAACGGTCTATCTGGTATTGAAGGATCGCTCTCTCCGTCTCCTCCTCTGGGCAATCTCTATGTCCGGTGGGGTGTCAGTTTACTTTGCAGTAAAACCAGTGCCGTTCTTCGGACTGGCACGACTGGGGATCTTCCCGTTTGTCATGGTCGTCCTGGGAGCAGTATGAGCATTTTTGCTGAACCACTACAGTTTCCTCTCGTGGTCCGTATTTCTGGCATATATAACATCGCATCGGGCGTCTCTCAAATGGTGTAACCTTGGTTTTGGTGGCACAGAAGGGAATGTCTAGATATTTAGGTGGAGTAGGGCAGTTGAATTTTAGTATTAGGGCTGTGGTAGTCTCTCTCCTTGGTGAGATCTTTGGTGCGATTTTTGCTCCGACAACGCAGTCTTCGTGTTCAACGATTCCACTGATGCACTCCTCGATTTCCACCTTCGGGATATCTTCAACGTAGATCAAGCCTGAACTTGTAGAGAAAGTCGGGTGTGGCACTATTTTGCATGGCTTTTCACAGAGTCTAGTTATGGAGAGTCGTTTCACTTCGAAGTTTTGTGTCTACTCTGATGGCAAGGCCTGGTCGCCGCTGGTGGCGACGCTCAGGACTGGGTGGCCAGTAAAAGAGCTCAGCTCTTTTCGCAGAGTTTATGGACCAATATATGATCTGTCGTTGGCGTCGAACATGATCTTCAGGTGTTCGGGAAAGGTATGACTATTGTTGAACAAGTTGTGGTCATTGAATGGCGTGTATTGCTTCCTCCTTACAGCCCTCGGAGCTCGGTTGGGGTTTGTGTGGGGTAGAGATACTTGCGTAAGTTGTGGGTTCTTTAGTTAGTTGGTTCTTTACTAATTCGTGGATATGGATAAAAATGGCCTTGGCATGGCCCTCGAGCCTGGTTAACTGGTTAACTCGTCGATGCGGTCGTCTCTCCGGTCATCTTCGGCTGAGGTGGCGCTGGTCATCTTGGAGAGGTTGACGTTTCTGGCCGTGGGAGTCTTGGTTGTCATCGCTCTGAAGGGGATGCTGATCCCTCCTAAATGGAGTTTCTTTCTAATCCCCATCGGTCCCCTGGTTAGTGCCAAGGGCCAGGGAGCTCACTTTTGAAGGCCTCCTGACCGGCTTGACTGAATTTAAATTACGTTAAATTTAAAGTATCACAAACATTGCAAGCAAACGTGCAGTTGTAGGCCCAAGCACAAATTAGGGACCAGCCTGTACTCAGAAAGAGGTTCTCAGTTAATAAACCGTATGTAAACAACGTGAATTCCATATATACCGAGTGCCAAATAGTTTAGGAGATTGAAACTAGTTAAAAAATGATTTTAAAATACAATATATAACACTTAATTTGAACTAATTGCGTAGCTACAGTGCGAAACGTAAAAGAGTGCAAGTGCTCACGTAAACATGAATAAAATACAGGATAACACATCGAAGTAATCAAATTAGAAAAAAAATATTCCATGTTATTTCACCGTGATAGAAATGTATGTTATTCTCTCTGGCTCTCGCTCTAGAAGAGAAATAAAATGTAAGCTATTTTCTCTGGCTCTCGCCCTAAAAGAGTAATAAAATGACAGCTATTTCCTCTGGCTCTCGTCCTAGATGAGTAATAAAATGTAAGTTATTTTCTCTGGTTCTCGCCCTAGAAGAGTTATAAAATGTATTTCATTCTCTCTAGTTCTCGACATAGAAGAGTAATGAATTGTAAGCTAGTTTCTCTACTTCTCGCCCTATAAGAGTAATTTAATGTTCACGCAACGAGAATTAACTTTTCTCCGTCAGATCGTCCGTTCATTTTGTCCTCATAAAAACACGAGAGCTTCGGGGAGAAATATTGCCTCCAATATTCAAGGTAAACCGAGCAACGTATATGCTAAACCATATGAAGCTCATCTCTGGGGACACCAAAAGCCTGATAGCGTGTTGACAGCCTTAGCATAAGACCTAGAAGACAGCACAGCCAAGGGACCAACAAGCAAAGCGAAGGGACAAACAGTGTGGACAATAGAAGGGACTCGTTGGACCATATCTCAAATGAACAATATTCAGAGTACATTACGGGCCACATCTGCGGTACTATCCATAAATACCAAAAAAATCTCTGTGCTGTATTCCTTGATGTTAAATCGACGGCTATTTAAGTCTTTTATATTCAACGAATTAATATCGTCAAACTTAAATGAAGAGGACGTTACAACAAAACAAAATATTAGTAATACAGAAGATCCTTGCGGCTAAAGGTACTTAAAAATGATGAGCAGCATATTATCCGATGCAAGTTATCTAAAACGTATAAGTTCGAAATATTCAGTCGTTCAAGTGATCAAATCATTTTTTTAAATCTAATAATGAATTCAATGGAATGGAATTTTTTAGTAATAAATCGGAAAGCGGGAGACCACACTCGCATTTTATATCATATGAATAAACTAACACGCTAACCTTTTTTCAAACATATAACCGAGCCGATACACCTCAAAGACTGTTACAGCACACAGATGACACGGTAAAAACGACAAACAGTATCAGGGCACATCAAGCAGACCTGGATTCCTTTAGAATCCTCGAAGAAGAAGTAATACGATTCCCTCGTCAAGCCTCTTCTCGAATGGACCCCCTCGTCATCCTCTCCGATGATCTCGCTTCCAGCACATGTGAGCGGAGTCCTTGCCTCCAAACATACTCCTATTTCAAGAAGTTCCTGATATTTTTCAGCCTTCAACTTGAAGGATGACCTCAAGCGTGAAAGTCGAAAAGATTTCGGATTCGAGGCGCCATGCGAGAAAAGCATCGAGCTTTTTCAATACTGTATCCTGCCCCATCGGCTATCTTGACATCATCACAAGGTTTGGACGAGTGGGGGCCATCGGGCAGACATAATCTGCATCAGAAGAAGGAAAGACGCGTGTACCAACTGTGAAATAAACATCTTTTGAAGCAGCGACTTCTTGTGTCCCAGCAGGTTGAGTACACATTCATGTATGTAGAGACATACAGGAAGAAACGGCTGTACGTCTATAGATACATAAATAAATACAATTTTACTGCACAAATGATAGAATCAAAATTTTACAAGCAACGCATTTCGACGGAAGAATAAGTACACATCGTAGTACCACCCTAAAATTAAATAACCGATCATGCACACGTATTGTGGTTACATGTTCAAATTAAATTAATCTACTACCAATTATGACTGACTAAAACATTCATATATTAAGGCCTGTTTGTTTGAGTGATGTCGAGAATCAATAAATAAAATTTGATCGAAACGAGTAAACTGGGAAGGCCATGTGAATTAGGGCTCTTTTCTTCAGTAGTGATATATTT
>SDVV010023995.1:0-12660 GCA_016164225.1 Gammarus roeselii
GAGTAGGTGGCACGTCTCAACCAACTGCTATTACCATTCACAACAAGTTAAGAGGCCACGCCCAACGAGCAGCTTCCTCTACCACACAATAACACTAGGTAAAGGTGAGCGATGAGTATGTGGCACGTCTCAACCAACTGCTATTACCATTCACAACAAGTTAAGAGGCCACGCCCAACGAGCAGCTTCCTCTACCACACACGAGAAATAACACTAGTTAAAATTGAGCGATGAGTAGGTGGCACGTCTCAACCAACTGCTATTACCATTCACAACAAGTTAAGAGGCCACGCCCAACGAGCAGCTTCCTCTACCACACAATAACACTAGTTAAAGGTGAGTGATGATCAGGTGGCCCGTCTCAACCAACTGCTATTGCCATTCACAACAAGTTAAGAGGCCACGCATTAGTGACCAGAGAACAAACAAGTTAGGAGAGGCTTTACCAGCTGGATGATGTCAGGAACAAAAGCTCGTGCAATATGGAGAATAGAGTTAGCTAGGCAGGAAGTGTTCTTGAGAGATATTAGCAATGAATGAATAAGCAGAAGAAAAGCATTATAGACGCAAGAACTTGGCAAACAAGGAAACCATTATTAACGCAAGAAGTTGGCAAAGAAGGAAACGCTTAAAGACGCATGGACTTGACAAAGAAGGAGACACACAGAAAGTATAAAGAAGTTTTGTTTCACATGAAGAGCAAATGAAAGATCTACATGACTGAGATCGATGATAAGATGGAAAAGCTCTGGAAAAAATTACTGTAAATGATAGGTATTCATTTTTGCTGATGCAGACAAACTTTCCGCCTCCTAAACTAAAGTTGGCTCCTCAATTGATGACTCTGATCAGCTGGGATATGAAAACACGGCAGTGAGCAGCAAAGTATCGTGTGAGAATTACAAGCGATGCTTCTGTAGCTACCCCAAGGGGCTCTCCGACGAATCGCGAGACCGAGTCGAAATTTTCTTTGACAGATCTTAGCATGGACATCTCTAAAATGACTAAAGCTATCAATGACATGGCTAACAATAGCGCACCCGGGCAGGACGACATCCCAGCCATTATGTTGGAACAATGCAAGCAGGTACCGTCAGGCCCACTACAACTGTTGTGACTCAAGTCTGGACACCTCTGATATCCCACAAGCAATGAAACATGCTATCATCTTCCCTCTAGCAAAAGGAGGCAGCCTCACAAGCTCTGGCATCACACCCAGTCAAAATATCCGAAACAGTAATGAAAGGACGAACAGTAAATTTGCAAGTAAAATAAAAGTGACCACTTCAAGCAACATGGTTACAGAAGTAAGAGGAGCATGTTAACACAACTACTGGAGCACTACAATGGAAGATTCAATGTATTGCGTGATGGAGAGAACTAGGGTGATTTATCTAGATTTAGCCACGGCCTTTGATAAAGTGAAACACAGTAGCTATACTGTAACAAATACTACATAATGCTGGTATCCAATGAAATGTTGTTGAATGGATCCAGACTAATCTTCTTCAAAGCAGATCCCGAAGTGTGATAGTAAATGGAGAAAAAACATTGCACCCATGGAAGTCCCCAGTGGGGTGGGGTATCACAAGGTACTGTGCTTGGCCTGCTGCTTTTCTCAGTAATGACTGATGACCTGAGCAAAAAACTGTCTGCAATCCCTGGTCTCCTGCTTTGCAGACATGCATGAACCCTAGGCATGATGGAGGATACAAACTCTGAGTAAAATGCGCCGGCAGATTTAAAACAAATCTTCGAGTGAGCTATCAAAAACAACGGGCATTCAACTAATCTAAAAAGGAAGCCTGCATAATTTAAGCGTACAAATGTAAATAAATGCAAGGTAATGTTTATTTGATGAGCAAATATCAAGGTTCAGACTAGTGGCAGAAGACTTCCTGGGCCAGGAGAGCCTTCCATCAAGTAATAGGAGAACAAAATTGTCTGTTTGTAAGCAGCTAATCCAACCTAGTAATAGACCATTGTTCAACTCTCTGGATCCCACATAAACGGAAAAATTTATAAAAGCTTGAAAAAGTTCAAAGAAGCCTCCCCTAAAAAGATCCTAAGGTAAAGGAATGAAATATTAGGACAGATTGCAAACCTCAAGGTTATTTACAATGCAAAGACGATGAATAATATTCAGGGTCATAAAAACATGAAAAATTATGGAAGGCATCTCAGTCAATGTCAATAAAAATATTGTAACGGAAGTGTAGATGAGAAATCAGGCAAGGATGGCAGAATTAGTTACTTCAATGTACATGAACCGATTGGCGTCAATGAGATTGAAACGGTATCATTTCACAGTTTCACGTGTCGGGCACCTCAAGGTTTCAATCGAATGTCACCGGAAATACGGGAGATCAAGAGTGTGCCGCAATTACCAGTTACAGCAAGCGGCTTCAGGTCCAAAAATCGAATGAACAAGTACCTCAGCTGTATTCTGGATAAACCTTCTATTAGTGGTTACCCTCCATGTGGGAACAACTCTCTACTCGAACGTGACGCCGAGCCGAGAGCCGGCAGGCGAACGTTGCAGCAATATACAAATGCTGATGCATCATTACGAGTAGAAAGTGTCCCCACTAGTTTGTGTAGGTAGGTAGCTAAGCCGTGACTCGATCTACAGTGAAGAATCTCCACGCATCCAAGTAGGTATAAGCCCGCTCTGGCAGGATTCAAACGTCCCCTCGTCACCCGCTAAGCTTTTTGTGGAAAGGCCGAGGTGAGATCCTCTGTGGTGGCGAAGGCCATGGGTTCCAGCGGAAGCCGCGATAAACATCAAGCAGCTTACGCTTACACTTTTATTTTCAACGAAGACCGTCAAAACACAATGCCTACATTCAACAGCAAGTTAAACACTATACAAACAATTCATCAGGCCCGTTATCTCCTATGCAAACACCGCTTGGTCCTCGGACTTTGCACCCAGACATATTAACTCCCTGCAAAGAATACAGAACACGGCCTTGCGCATCGCAACGGGCTGCACACAGACAACTCCCACTCCGCACTTGCATGAAGAAACCAAGGTCCTCCCTCTCAAGCATCATCTTGATATGAGAGGGACTCAATTCTTCAAAAAGATCTCAGACCTAGCACGACCTTGCTACAACATACTTGACCCTCGTCCAACCAACCGACACCTACATAACACACCGGTAACACACTTCGATTCCCTTTATGCGACCATTCCTGAACCTACTGATAACACATCTATGCACAAACAAATACACACTTCACAGGCCCTGCATTAGATGAACACAGAGTCACTACGATCTTGCAGAGCCACTCGCCTGGGGTGGACGTGGAGGAGTTGGGGCTGCCCAGGGGTGACAGCGTCTACCTGTCGAGGCTGCGGTGCGGACAATACACGGCCCTACAGCCATACCAGCATAGACTGGGAATTGTCCCTTCCGATCTCAGCTTGCGGTACCGGGGTTCACCCGATTCGGTCGAGATCGTCATGACGCCGTGCTCAACCATTGCACCCGGCAGGCTCCACCATAATATCACGTCAGTGCGTGATCTATGGGAGCGCCCGCGCGACAGCATCAACTACCTCAGGGGTACAGGCCTAATATAGGGCCTGTCACCAGCTGAAGCACTCCCAACACACACACATGTCGGTGGGTTCCGGGCCTCGAGTTTTGCGCTGGCTGTGGCTCCTCCATCGCAAGGAGAGTTGGGGTTGGGCAACAACAACAACCAATCCATCCATCCATTTGGGATTGAACAACCAAGGAGACCTAGCGTAACCTTGCCTCAATCACAAAATCACATGAAAGCCAGCACTCGCCTTGCTTCTTACTCTGACTCAACAGCACTCGCCTTGCTCGTTACTCTGAACCATGCACACAACTAGAAACTCTGGACCGCTTGGCGAGGAAGAGTGTAGCTTTCTCGCCAACTCCATGCGAACGCAACACATTCCACAACACCTCCCTTTCAACCTTATAAAAGACCTTTTCCAGATCCATGAAGGCCCGAAACACATCTCTTCCGTTTGCAAGGTACTTTTCAAAGAAGTGTCTTGCTGCGAAAATCTAACAGACACACCTTTACCATTTCTGAAGCCACACTCTCCTTCGCCGATCACACCATCCGTACTGTCTCTAACCTTCTTGAATAGCATTCTCCTCGCCATACCCGTCATAATTTGAACAACGACATTATTGAACCTATCTCTTAGCATCTCGTCGGCCATACCTCTAAACCAATTTGTCTCGAAAACACTCAACCTTCTTCAGTCTTCCGCTCTCGCCCCCCCCCCTCCGTCTCCCCCCTGAAACCCACCACTTCAATGTTAGACATTTTTATTTAGCAAGTACAAGAACAATCACTAGGAACATGCAATAACCTTAGATCAAAATGCACAAACTTACTCAAGTCATTCGCTAGTAAGCCACAATTGCAAATACAGCAGGTCACTTCAGAATAGAGTTCTTCATCAACGACAATCATCTTGCAGTGTTACTTAGTTGTTAGCGTAAACAATCAAACAGTTAGTAACTAACTCCGAGAAGGCAACACGGTGGTGAGACACACTGCAAGGTAGGCTCGTCAAAAATCTCCTCACCATTCATGGTCGGCGAACACTGGTTACGACAATAACTTATCGCATTAGTATGATAGGGGGGGGGGGGTCAACAAAACGGTTAATAGCTAACTTCAAAAAGCCACACGGTGGTGTGACACACTGCGAGGAAAACTCTTACTCCTCAGGCCTCTCCTCTTCATCCCTGGCTACCGAACACTGGTTACGGTGGCTCGTAGACATCAAGGCCCTTCCAGTGACGCCGGCGAAGGGAGAGGGGAGCGACAAGGACCGCTGTCCGTGGAAGGAGTCAATGCGGCTTCTGGAGTGAGTGATTGGCGCTGTGGCACATGACGTCGTGGCACCGGGTGCCGCGGAACAGGACGCTGTACCTCTTCTCGAGTCATTAGGTGGGCTAACACCTCCCATGAAAGGTTGATGGTCACACAAATGCGAACCGTCTCCATATGCAATATCCTTTAATAGGGCCTCGGTTTCCGTTCGACATTTCAGCCTAATTCTTGACGTGTCGTATGGGATACGAGAGACGGTGTGTTCGATGTCAGATAGTTTTGGAGATTCCGCAGCATCGAGAACAAAGCTAGAGTTCTCATAATGTGTAACCTGTTCAGTAGTTAGAGGAGTCGTCTTTATGGCGGGTCCAGCACTGACGTCAGCAGAGCGACCCACTACACAAGAGGAAGCACTAAAGGATTCAGGTCCAGGTATCAAAAAGTCTTGCTGAAGCTGCAAGGTAGCTGTTGACTTGTGAAGGGATTTAGGGTGGCAATTTTCATCAGGGATATCAAACGATATTAATTTTCTGCCGGTATACACGACACCTTCGACAGACAGAAAGCCAGATATAGACGACTGCAATTCATCTTCACGCGGCGCTGCATCATCCTCGAGACCAACCCATGTACCCTCGCCTCCTCGAGTGGGAGTAGGTACAACTTGATCACCTTCAGGAGCAAGGGATGAGGTACCTGGCTCTTGCGCGTGATCCGCCGTTCTATGCGGGAAGAGAGATCGCGCGGCGTCCTCGGAGCCGCACCTGACGAGGGTTATGCTGCCGTGGGTGTTACTCCTCCGACGCTGGAACAATTTGTTGAAGCTGCACTCACGCACCGTCGCAGGTCCACTCACGCTTGCCTCGTCGGTGCCATCATTGGCAGGCACCGATGTGAGAGAGGCGTTGAGCGTCTTGCGATGGAGGCCCTGGATGGTGGTCAGCTCAGGTTGCTGTGACCCTTCCTCCACCTCGTAGGGTGGGCCCACAACAGGAAGCGGACAGGATGTCTTTCGACTGCGGGTAGGAGGAGGACTTATCGGTAGCCGGTGTTTAGATGGCTGTTCATACGAATGTTTTTTAACGCAGTCCAGTCGACGAGGTTGTTGTACAGGATCTTTCAGTGGCCAGTAACCAGTTCCTTCATCCTCAGAGTCTGAGAGCAGAGGCGTCTTTTTCTTTTCAGCGTCACTGCCGATCTTACTACTCGTCCCAAAGAGGGCTTCTCCAAATTTAAATTTACGCCATGCTTTAGGACTAACAATGGTCTTTTCAACAGCTTCGTGAAAACTACGGGTCATGTCTTCCATTTTCAGGCTGATACTCCTCGCCTTGATTTTCTTATCTGGTTTGTTGTGACGGCGGGAATCAGGCCTGCAGTCTGGAGAATTTACTTTAGCCGTTAAAATGGCGGAAGAAGATCGGCTTCTTTCTTTGGAGTAAGCTCCGTCGATGGTATGAAATTCATCAGAGTAGGCTCCATCCATGAGAGGGTGGGTGTTGGTCAGTTTGGATCCGCTAGACGTCTTCCGTAACAGATAATTGCAGAGGTCATTGAACTTGCTAGAGTAGCTGCTGCTCTTGACTAAATCATGATCGAAGGTCTTACCCCTGCTTTGTTCGGTGGAAGGAGAAGACTCCACGGAACTTCTTCCAGAGGACCTTCCTCCGTCTTGAATCAACTTTTCGCACCGACTGCACCTTTGGTTCGGTAAAGTTCCTGATTTCTTCGGACTCCACCTGAAACAATCGCAAGCATCTTGCGGGCATGTGCTGAACGTGTTGGGAGCGGCCAGAGAGCAAACCATTCCTTTCTTACGTCCTAGCCGAATGTTTTTGGCTGCACAGACCGGCATGCAGCACTCATCGTCTGACGCGGTACAGTCGAGGGAGAGCCGACTGGGGTCAGCAGCGATTCTGCGGGAAGCAGACGACCGCCGTCGCATAACCACACTACTAGTAAACGTGGGTTTATCTTCCAAGGCTGCATGAGGGTAGCAGATGTTTGCTTTAGAAGGCAGAGTCATTCGTTTTTGTCTCTTTGTCATGCTGCTTCTGAAATCCTTCGTGTCATTCCTACCAAAAACAATGCGCTGAGAGTGGGTTAGACCAAATTTTCCTTTCCCATGAGTTTTTGGGTGACCAGCATCGATAGTTTCACTGATCGAGTTGAAAGTGGAACTGCAAGGAGAATCCGGAGATGTGGGACAAGATCTCATGGGTGAATTAGGCAAAGAAAAAGAACCCGACTCGACCTTGTAACGACTGACGCAGAATTCCTCCTTACTCGCAGATGATGACACGCACAACGCCAGCGAAGAGGGCGGACTTCTAAGTTCGGGTGTTCTCGAGGAGTCTCGACTAATGTTGGGAGACGAGTCGAGGACCTCGAAACTGATGGGCGTGGATTTTGATGAGGTGAGCAGCGAAGTCGACGGAGACGGGGACAACTTTAGAGGAGATGAAGACAGAGAGGCTTTAGCAGAGGAATCAGATGAGGCAAACAGCATCGATGACGAGGAAAGGACGCTTGCATCAGACCTCGACTGCAGGATGGTCGATAGCAACGTGCGACCGACGTGGGGCGAAGGGGTTGACATACGTGAAGAGGCACTAACATCTGTCGCAACGGACGACAACAACAGAGATGGCAGCACCTGCTCTTTTGAACCAGCACTGCCTGGCGAATCGTCACCGGGTGCAACGGTGGACACATCAGAATTAAGAGATGGCAGCACCTGCTCTTTTGAACCAGCGTAGACTGGCAAATCGTCACCTGGTGTAATGGTGGACACATCAAAAACAAGAGATGGCAGCACCTGCCCTTTTGAAACAACACTGACTTGCGAATCGTCACCTGGTGCAATGGTGGACACATCACAACTAAGAGCTGCCAATTCCGAACCTAGACCACCCGTGGTGACCGAAGTCGTTGCTGTGCACTTGTCCGAGTTCGTTGGGATATTTCGTTCATTCTCGAAAACCTTCTCATCAGTGTGGAGATAAAATGTGTCCTTTTCCTCTTCACTCAAAGCAGCGCGAGTACACTGGGTCCCCGGAACCTCAGCTGAATCAATTGATAAGAACGCTTGCCTTAAATTCTCCTCTTCACTTGTCTCCGACCTTCCATCAACAGAACGTGAGGCAAGAAAGTGTTGCAGAGGGGACGCCGACACGCCCACCCTTCGTTCGATCACCGCCTTCAACCGCTTCTGCTCCTCTGTACTCGCATCTTCTTTGCCCTTAATTCTCTTCCGTGGGGAATTACAGGCAGTTTTGTCCTCCCCGGCGATGGGCTCACTCAGTGACGTGGCAGCCGCAAGCCGTGTGAGGAATGGCTTGTGCTCAGCGGCCGCCAAGCCACGCCCGCCACTGTACAGGCAGCCGACACTGCAACTGTTGTTGCAGGCGAGAGCGGTTCAGCGACATACTATGACAGTGACATGAAGCAGCACTAGATGCTTTCGACAGGTGAAACTAACAATGGGGAGAGGAGAAAAAAAGTCACGAATCGAAAGATGAGAACTAATGAGAGCTGACAGCCGGTGAGAAAGAGTCCCGACTCCCGAACAAATAACTAATGGGAGCTATTATATTGAATAGAAAAAGTATTGAAACAATTATGATTACCAATATGAGCATACTTTGAATTGCGATCCAAGTGAAACGAAATGGCATTTGCTACCTTTCAATCACTCTCTATAAGAAAGCGTCGCCCTAGATACATCAGCGTATTTGATGGAATTCCTTACTGTGTTAATGAAGAAGCTGTCTAGTAAGTACAGACACAGACACTTGGCCGCATCCCCCAGAAAGGGGGGTGGCCGACGGCAAGGCGCACCTCACACCTTCATACGCTCACACTCACACAACTTAGCCCTTTTGTGCTAAAGGGTCCGGCCGGTACCCCTGCCACATTCACTCTAGGTCACGAGTGCAGTCCGAGCATCCGTCGTCAGCAGCAGGGCCTGAGTTTTCACTGGTTTACCTCCGCCGCGTCATAGTGGCCGGGCCCCCCTCCCCTCCCCCCCACGACCATCCCGACAGCGGGATGCCAAGGGCGGGAAAGCACATCAGAGCAGCGTCCAAATCAACCATTCACAACCATTTGCCACTCACGCCTGTTCATAGCACGCACTCTCGCCACCTCCACATTCATGTCTCTCCTTCCTAACGCCTGCTTCACACCATCCATCCACCCAAACTTCGGTCTACCTCTAGGCCTGCAACCACTCGCCTCCGCATTCATCACCTTTTTCACCAATCTCCCTTCATCCATTCTCTGCATGTGCCCGAACCATCTCAGAACACGCGAATCCACTCTGTCCTCCAACTTCTTCACTATCCCTGTTCTGATTCGAACCACGTCGTTGGTGATCCGGTCTCTCAGCGATACTCCAGCCATGCTTCTCAAACATTTCATCTCGAAAAACATTCAACCTTCTTCTCTCCTCTGCTCTCATCCCCCAAGTTTCAGCTCAGTAGAGCACAGTTGGGACAACAACACCCTCATACAGCCCTCTCTTTGCTTCCATCCCCAACGTCCTACAGCTCATTACACTCTTAAGTGCACCCAACACTTTACACCCCTCCTTCACTCGCGCCTTCACTTCCTTTTCCACTAGTTCAGTTATCTCCTCATGAGAGGCCAGATACTCAAAACACTGCACTTCCCCCACGAGCTCTCCATTTAGGGTGACACTAATTTTGCTCGCATCGACAGTCCTAGTAAATTGACAGTCTAGTAATTACAAACAATAAATGAGAGCATGAATAAAAGTTCGTTAATAACCAACTGTCTTAAAATTATACCAGACGCAGCAGTCTTTTCGCCAAATTCATTCATAAGAAACTCTACTACTTTAGAACCTTCGTTTCACAGTGAGCGGGCATGAGTCGCATGACAAGAGCCAACCTGTCCCTCCAATCGGTGAGACACTCGGTGCACAGCAGATACTTTTGTATGAGCTTCAAGTGAAGAGTATTAGTTTGGTTACCAGTTGCGGCGCTGGTGAGCGGTAATTGAACACTAATGCGAGATAGCTACAGCTCAAAAGGATTGCACTGGTGAGAGCCAGCTCCAGCATAGCTCCGTAGAGCCCGTTCCAGCTTAGCACCGTAGAGCACGCTTTAGCTTAGCACCATGGAGCCCGCTTCAGCTTAGCACCGTGGAGCACGCTCCGGCTCAGCACTGTAGAGACTGCTTCAGCTTAGCACCGTAGAGCCTGCTTTAGCTTAGCACCGTGGGGCCCGCTTCGGTTTGTCATCGTGGAGCCCGTTTCAGCTTAGCAACGTGGGGCTCGCTTACCTGTTATTGCACTGGTGAGTGGTGACCGGCATGGACGCCACGGCCTGGCCAGGTAAGGCTGCCGTCACGAGGTGATGACGCATGTTGTACTCAGGTGCTCCTACCACCCCCCCAGGACTGGCGGAGGAGGTGTTGCGGTTGAAATTATTGTCACACAAATTAGGTCCTGCCCCCCCTTCCCCGCCGGCCTCCACCACCACGTCTGCTCGACCGTCCTCAGACGAATACACAGAGACGTCCCTGCAGCCGCTACGGGGAGAGGGGACCCGCCTCTTGAGGCCCTCCTCGTAAATGTAGTGAGTATTAAGCCACGCGCTGAACACCTTCTGTAGGAGAAAAGACAAGGGGATGTGAACTTAGAAAGAGTGCGTACACGTGTAAGCAGGAGGAGCGCCTACACGAACATGTAAAATGAGCGGGTAATAAAATAATGTTTTAAAAAGTGGTAATTTGTGTAATATGGATCGCAGAAGCTGTTCAGCCAAGTCTTGAACACCTTCAGTAAAAGGACCAGGTGCACTTAGAACTGGTGAGTCAAGGAACAAAAATATCACTAAAATATAGTTGAGAAGGCACGAGTTATTAAACTATAAAACACCGCACTGCGCCTTGTAGACGGGGCGTAGAATCTTGCTACCGTAACCACTGCATGTCGTAGAAGAAGACTAAAAGGGGCGGGGCGAAGGGGCTAGGAATCCCGTTCTCTATAATACCATTCCTCATAGACGGCAAGACAAACCCTATTGTTAGGGTCGCTAAATGTGCGTGACTGTAGTACGAATGAAGTAAAGAGGAGAGAGATTGGCGAGATGTTTGTGAGGAGGAAGTTTGATGTGTTGGCGCTGAGTGAGACAAAGTTGAAAGGTAAGGACGAATGTGAATTTGGTGAAGTGGAAGAAAGTCTGGTGTGGAGGAAGGCTGGGCACGAGAAGGTGTGGTTTTGATATGGAGTGATCGGTTGGCTAGTAGGGTTGCCGAGTGGAAGGAGGAGTCCTCAAGATTGATGTGGGTGGAAGTTTAGTTAGGCGTAGAAAGATGGGTATTTGTGAGTGCATACGGACCGGGTAGCGAGAGGAGTGAAGAGGAGAAGGAGAAATTTTGGACGGACCTCAGTGAGTGTATTGAGAGTTTTAGAGGTCAATTCAATGTGGTTGTACTGGGTGATCTTAATGCAAGAGTTGGAGATGTAGTGGTTGAGAATTTAATAGGAAGGTATGGCGTTCCCGGTAGAAATGACTGTGGAGAAAACCTGACAGGTCTGTGTATGGAGCAGGAGTTGGTGATCGGGAACAGTTTTTTCAAGAAGCGAGATATTCACAAGTACACATGGGTATGAATGGCCCATGTGTACTTGTGGAGAGAGCCCTGATGGATTTCGAGCTGATTCCAAGGTGAGTGGTGAGGAGGCTGTTGGATGTGCGGGTGTTGAAAGGGGAGGGTGGAGGAGTGTCTGACTATCTGCTGGTGGCAGAGAGGTAGTGAAAGTGAGTGGACTGAATGTGAGAAGCAGAGCTGGGGAGTTCCAGCAGGCGTTGAGAGAAGAATATAACAACGTGAGCGGACAGGACCTAAGAGATGTGGAGGAAGAATGGGAGACGTAAAGAGATGCATTGCTGAGATGTGCGAAGAATGTGTGAGGTGCACGCCGTGCGGGCGGGTGCAGAGGGAAGGGTTGTGAGTGGTGAAACGAAGAGGTCATACTAGCAGTGCCACGAAAAAGAGTGGCGTTTGAGGAGCGGTTGCAGGTGAAGTCGACGGCCTATGGAAGCTATAAAGAGATGAGAAACGAAGTGAAGCAAGTTGTGAGGAGAGGTAAAAGGGACGCTGATACCAGGTGGAGCAGACGGTTGTGCCAGAATTTAGAAGAGAACAAAAAAATGTTCTGGAAAGAGGTGAAGAGGGTGAGAAAGGGAGACAGGAAAGGAGGAAGTGGTGAAAGATGAAAACGGCCAGTTGTTGTACGGAAGAGGTAGGCCGCGTTTTCTGACGAGTTGTTGAATGTCGAGGATGACAGAGAGGCTGACATTGTTACTGGGGGGTGGTGGCGCTCGGATGCCAGTTTTGGGAGAAAGACTTGTTGCGGACATTACCAGGGAAGAGGTGCAGGAGGCGGTGGACGTGATGAAAGCAGGGAAAGCCCCTGGTTTGGATGGCGTTGCGACCGAGTGCCTGAAGGAGGGTGGAGTAACGATTGTCGAGTGGTTGGTGAGGTTACTGAACTTGTGTTTTGTGACAGGCGTGGTACCGAGTGAGTGGCACAGTGCCTGCATTGTTCCGCTATATAAGGGCAAATGAGATAAAAATGAATGCTGCAACTCGAGAGGTATCAGTCTGTTATGTGTGGTTGGTAAGTTGTACGGGAGAGTGCTGATCAAAAGGATTAGAGACTCAACGGACTACGCAATTGGAGAGGAACAGTGTGGCTTTAGGAGTGGTAGAGGGTGTACCGATCAGATTTTTGCAGTGAGACAGGTCTGTGAGAAGTACTTTGCCAAAGGAAAGGATGTGTTCTGGGCCTTC